>JAOEHY010004007.1:0-42810 GCA_025447955.1 Psilopsiagon aurifrons | reverse complement strand
AGAAAGAAAGAAAGAAAGAAAGAAAGAAAGAAAGAAAGAAAGAAAGAAAGAAAGAAAGAAAGAAAGAAAGGAAGAAAAAGAAGAAAACAGAGAAAGAGGCTCACTACCCCGTGGATTCAGGGACATCTTGTACAATGAGTAGAAATTTTTTCAGTTGTGGTCCTTGCAATCCTTGTGGTCCCTGTGGTCAGTGAACCCCATGGTTCATGGCAAGGTGAAGGGATGAACCACAGGGCCGCAGGATGGTTGCCTTTTCATAGGGCCAGGGTTTCTTGAAGCTCTCCCACAGACAGAGACTCATTCCCAGACCCTAGAGCCAGTTGTGTCTTGGTAGGCTCCGTAGTGTCTGTCGAGCTCTCTCCAGGCAGTTTATTGCTGGGGCAGTTGATCTTCATGGCTCCGAGGCAGACAACAAGGGGAAACATCTGCCCACCTTGGTGGAGCGGATTCCTGCTCTGCCCTGCTGCTGTTTGTTCAAGTGATAACAAGCTGTCATTCTTTCTTTTCAGTTGTCTTAAGACAGACACAAAAAGGTCTTTTGACCATCACACCAGGGTTGGATGGATAGGCCAGTGAGAGATCCACCCAGCAGCACACTTTTGGCTGTCAGGTTCACAGAAAGTCACAGGTTCAAAGCCATTTTCACAAAGCAGGAATACAAATCCAGATCTTCCACTGGTTCATTTAAGTCCTCTGAGTATTTATCAATGTGATGCAAAGGAAAAGGCAGAAGTTTTTTTTCCTTCAATATGTGTTGGGAGGTGGAGTGGACACTGTTATCAAACTCAAGAAGACTCAAGGTATGGAAAAGGACCAGGGTCTGACAGTTCTGCATCTACAGCACGTTGAAAAGGCTAGTTTGAATGACCCAGCTTTCTTTACACTCATATGCACTTTTCTGGACCCAAGTTTTATTACCCAGTTGCCCTCATCTTGCCATACAGTTGGGGTTGTACATTCTCCTGGAAGCAGGCAATTGGGGCTGGAGGTGCTGGAAACAACCAGCATTGTGATCTATTGTGAATTTAGCCCTAAATGAGAGCTGTAGAGCTAGTCCTAGGCATATAACCCTTTTTGAAAATGTTTTAAGAGACTGAATATTAATTCAGTAGTTATCAGTTAATTACTGAATTGTAAAAAACGGCAGATGAAGAAATACACAAAACCAATGTATTCATCTCAACAGCTACATTTGGCTTGGTAACAGTTCAAAATATTTATTCATACTTGCACTGCAGAGTAATAATAAATGTTGTGAAACATTTTTTTTTTTTTATATGAAGAATCAATCTCACTATATTTTGTACAAAGAAAGTTGCTATAATGTGAGACCTTACAAAATACTGTATCAAATATTTGTTGAGAATAGTGAAGGAACCATTGTTTTTCATGTGAGTTTTATGGGTTACGTGAATAGGCAAAATGCAACTTAGTGAGCTTTTACTGTATTGCTTACTGATTCCAGGCATCTAATTTACAGAATCGGAGGATAGATTTGCATACATTTGTCTTATTACATAAACCAAACAGAGATTTCTTGTAGATATCAAACAAAACCTGTTTGAAATATATTCCTATGGCTGCCAAAAGGGGGTTTGTAATGTGTTGCTAGATTAAGCTTGTCAGTAGTAAGCAAAATTCAAGAAAAACCCCCAACAAATGTGCAGAAAAGAAATGTGAAGGTGCACTCTCTTGGTAACAATTACATTTTACCGCTTTGTGAACTTGTTGGTAGAAATTTTCTAAGCAGCCGGTTCAGGGAAACCTGTGCTGCTGATCCTCTCTGACTTGCAGGATGACCAAACACTTTATCAAATCAGGACAGATGGTCTGAGATGTGAACTTGTCAGCAGGAAGAAAATGCAGGAGGACAGTGGATCTCTGCTGTAGCAATATGGCACGAAGAATATTTGACAATGGGCAGAATACCTTTTTCCCCTTCAGTTTTGTAAGGCATAGCTGTAGGCCATTTCTCCATGACGTATTATGTTTTGGCACAGAGACAATAACAGGTAAGGTTTCAAAGAGATATCATGATCTCATTCACTGAATTTAAAGAAGAGGGAGAGAAACTCTCAGATTGGAAACAGGAAAAATGGACAGGAGCTTTTAACAGTGATGGTGGGATTTTTTTACGCAGTGAAGGAGAAAGCTGAAGCTACCCGCAAATCACACCACTTTAAAAAACATGGTGTTTGTCACCACTGATCAGACAACTACTCTAACTTCAGCCTCCAGCTGTGGCTGATACCTGATGCTACCAAGGGAAGTGAAAAAGCCCCATAATATATTTAAGTCAACTGAATGCAGGAAAACAATCAAACCTGACTGTTACAGCCCAGAGCATGAGGCCAGAATTCCCTTATTTATCTATGCTGCCAGAGTTACATTGGCTGAGTGCAATATGACATTTTTTGCACATCCAACCCTTCCTGCTGAAGTCAGTGGGACTGTTCAGTGCACATGAACTGCAATGATCATAAAATTAGTCAGACTTATTAAAAATCCACTCACAGCATTTAAAAATCCATGACCATCTGTTGAAATACATTCCACAGGCCAACTAGGGAAAACTGAATTTAAAAAGAACCAATGAAGCCAAACACCACTACCAAGAAAACTCCAGTTCTTACTGATTCAAATTGGACAACTGAAGTTTTTAAGCTTATCCACAGCCGCAAGAGGTACAAACGGCAGAGAGGATAAAAGAGTACAGGGCAGGAGGCAGAAGAGAGTCTGGTGGCATGAGTTGTAGTTGAAGAACATTTCTTTCGGCAACAGGTCAGGATAAATATCCTCTGAGCTACCCTGCCACACACCATTAACACTTACTGTCCTTCTTGAACACTCTTGCAACTGTTTGGGGTTTGATTTTTTATAATCTCATGAGTCCCCTGACCCAGTTCAGAGGTAGCCCTGAAAACACACAGCAGAAGGCAAAGCTTGGGGATGAGATGAAATGGCCTGAGGGGCTGTAAGGTTTTTGTGACCCTGTTCTCTGTGAGCCATTTAAGAGTGTAGATTCTTATAGTGCTTTTGAATGGTCAAAGAGTAGTTAGGACAATGCATCTAGTTTTGGTTGTTTAGCAAACAACTGTGTTGACAAACAGTAGCATATGCTGTGTTCCCACACTGGTCCTTACAAAGTACTGCTACTGCTCTTCTGTAGAATGAAAACAGTATGGGGTGTCAGATGGCATTGTATCTCTTACCTCATTGGCAGTGTCAATCACCTTTTCTGTTGGTGTATTAGTTGTTCCATTTGTTACTTCTAATTATTTTATTAAATCTTTTTTGTAATGTTTGGGTTTGTTTTTTGGTTTCTTTTTTTATAAAACACAGAAGAACAAAATCTTTCCTATGTATCTGTGAGACACTAGTTCTATGAACATATTATCAGTTGGTTTAGCACCTGGGATGCTTTTGTTTCCTGAGGAGATTCCTGTGAAACAAAATGTGCTTATCACCTGGAGGCTCCTAAATAAACCAATACAAGGGATCACATGCACAAGCAAAGTGAATTGATTATCTTTGTACCTAAATATAATTACTTACAATAGCCTCTAAGCTCTGTCAGCACAGAACATAAGAATTTCCTCTAGAACAATCAACAGGTGCTATTACACATTGAAACACGATAGATCGTATCTTAAAAATTTGTATGCCCCAAAGCTCTGTTTCCCGAGGTATGTCAAAATGCCTTCTTAAAGTAAGTATCCTTATAACACCTATATAAGCCAGGAAGGCAGAGTTATGGCTGTTGTACAGATTGGGAACTGAGATAGGTAGGTTAGATCCAAGAAAAGTGTTCTGCCTAGGTAAAAAGTAAGCGTTTAAGTTCACAAATCCTCTGTATATTCCAGTTTGGTGTGCGAGAAACGGTAGGAAGTTGTGCTTTGGCTAATAGCTATATTAAACTGGGTCAATTTTTACCCAGACTGCTGAAGTTCTGCTGAACAAAACAAACAAACCTGTCTCATCTTGGCTGTGTTGAATGTCTCAGCTCACATGAACATCCCCTATTAAATAAAGACACCGAGGACCACAGATCATCAACTCAGGAGTCCAGTGGAAACTTTTCCATTCAGTATGTGCTAAGAATCTCGGACTCATACTGAAAATCTCAAATGTAGCAGACATGACTTGATCATCTATGAATCAAAAAATCTGTTCAGAAATGTGGAGAGGGTTGTCACCATCCCTTTTCTTTACTGTCTCATTGACTGGATAACTTCCCTGAAGGTATGAGAGCTGGAGTCAGTGGCTTCATCAACTCAAGAAAATTCAAATCCAGATCGCCCACATCACAAAATGTATTCTAAATACGTCATGTTCATGCATTGTTGGAACGGTAGTTCTTTTATCTTATGTTGCTGGACTACTCAGAGGTGAGATCATGGGAGGTCTCTGGTACTGCCAGGTTCTGTGGACTCTGCTCTTGGTAAGAGTCACACCCTAGAGACATGTGAGAAACCTTTGTTTTAATCTTCACTCCAAACAATCTTTTCTCATTTTTCAAGTGATTATTTTGTGCAAAATGCATAAACATTAGCTAGAATGAATGAAGGGTTCCTCAATGGGTTAATTAGTGTATACATATATAAAACTGTAAAAATGAAATTGTGTTTCTGTTTACAGAAAAACTCATTAATGATATATGACCCTTCTTTATGCCACAAATATTTTCACAGTACAGTAAGATTTATACTGGCATAAACTAATGAGAAAAATACACGTTTGTGCAAGTAGGATAGTGAGAAACTTTTTTTTTTTTTTTCAGAAAGATATTTTAATTGTTTGCACTTTTATGATATTCTGAAGTATTTATGGAAACTTTGCATATTTGTAAAAAATTCCATTCTAAGAACATAACTGTTATTGCAGTCTATGACTGAAAGGAGTTAACTTTCAAGGAGTAAAGTAGAACATGATTAAAAATCAAAGTTTTTTTTTTGGTCAGGAATAGAGAGTTAAGGCACAGTATAGGAGTCTTCTGTGAAGGAGAACACCTGAGGTAGAAGAAGAGTTTAATTTTGTTGCACTCTAAAACAGAGGTAAAATTATTTTGTCAGATCCTCATTTTTGTCATTTAAGATATGAGTAAGCCCATTTTAAAATTAATCAAATTTTCCTATTTTTTTTACTATGTGAAATTATGTTTTCAGCTAGATGAAACTTTAAGCATTAGTTTTAATATGCATGAAAATCACCATTATTCTTACTACGTAAAAATAATGATTTTTAATATCACAGTGCTTCAAGGGAACTACAGTCTATGACACGTTTTCTGTCACTCCAAAGACTGGTCATTGTCTTTTCCCATAATATATAATATGAAATTCCCATTAAGATGTGTTCCCTAGGTAGCGAACTGAGGCGTTAGACTCTCAATAAGAAGTGTTGAAATAGAATTCTACTGTGAGGAACAGCAGTGGCATTCCTAAATCAAAATATCCTGGCCTTATCCAAAATGGTTTTATTTTTATTATATAAAAACAAAGCAAACCAACAGAACCTGTTTGGAAAAGTGTTAACAATGAGTGTGTTTTTATCTTCACTGAGATTTTCCGTGAAAAAATAATTTGACTAACTCTCCATATACTTGAAAACCAATAGAAAGATCCTTCTGCATGTCTGTATATTAATATATTCAATTCAAAATTCCCCTGGCTGAAAAAGGTGATAAGAAATAGGTGAGTGAATATACTAAAGTAATGGAAATAGATATTTCATCTGAAGTAAAATTTAAACATTGTATGGGATTGTTAAGTAACAAGACAGAAAAGACTGAGGCTTTTTTTGAACTGCAGAAAATTCACTCTGCAGGTTTCCCAAGGTCAAATTAGCTACTGAATACAAAGTTCTTTGTTGCAATGGGAGAGCAGATTACCACAAGAATGATATTTCTGCAAATTAGATGCTTTGATGCCACCATTGTTAAGAAATGTTTTGATGCTCAGGTAAGTCCTTACTTAGCCCTACCAGTCCTCTCTCTGAAGAGACAGTGCCACAGCCAAAATGCTGAAATGACACAAGGATTGCTCCACTGTTCACATCCGTAATGTAAAATGTAGGAGAACTTCTTAGGGACAGTCATACTGAACTTCAGCACACAGATTATGTTGAAAATAAAGCAACAGCTACCAGGAAGCAAAGGGCAAAGTACACACATTCAAGAACTCTCACAGCTGTCATTAACGTCTTTGGTTTTTGTAGGTCGACAAAGAAAGGTGGCAGGATGCCTTGCACTCAATGACACTTTCTGGAGCCCTCAAGAAGACACTTCTGTGCTTTCATGCAATTATTGACATTTACACAGGGAGCGAGAACTTTTATCAAGATGTAGCAGGGAAGTAGCCCAGGGACTCTGTAAAGAGACAGTAAGCCTACAAAAGCAATTGAAGGAAATTTTTAGGGGGGGTTGACAGATTGTAGTCTGGTGGCACTACTGTTACTTTCTCAGCAGCAAGCTGGCTTGATCTGATTAACAGCAAAAGACTAGAACAGCACAAAGCCAACAGAGAAATATGTCTTAGAAGCCATGGTGCAACGGGAGATCCAGACAACACGCACAGATTAAAGTAATCAGAGTGTTGACAATTTATTATAACACAGGTGTGCCCTTTATAGAGAGTTTCAAGACACTAGAACATTCAGTAACATCTGATTGGTTAACATTCCTTAGCCGGGTGTTAGCAATCGCTTAATGATTTGTTGACTACTACAGTACATGTTTCCAATTACAACGCATGTTTCCAAGTTCCAGAACAGAAAGTTCCAGGTTTGCAGCTACCCTCTCCCTCCTGTACATACATGCCCTCAGGCAAGGTCGTAAAGCCTTCAGCTCGCTGCTTCACGATTGTAAAGTAGCTGTCTGGATTGCTCACATGACCGTGTTCACTCAAGTACATTCCCATACCATGGAGCTTTATGAGCTTTCTTTGTTTTTCCAGTGAAAAAATAAAAGAAAAAAACTCTACAGACTTAATTAAATGAAACAAACTCATAGTACCCTCTTACCTCTGAACGGACAGTTAACTGACACCAACAGAATAGACTCTACTCCATGTTAAGAAATAGCAGCAGAATGGCTTCCATTCCAATAAGGTCTACCCAAATAAAATGCTAAAACAAGTCATGCCATCAATGGCATATGCCATGTGAGGAAACCTGAAGTACAATTATCATGATAAGCAGCCTAATTTGGCACAGAAAACCTTTTTATTAATGGCAAAGAGGCTGTGCAACGGTAAGATCACCTTTGAGTTCGTCAGACATGCAATAATAAAAAAAAGAAACTTCATTTGTAGATTTATTTATGTTTTAGAGAGAATAACTGAAAAATGTGAAGATAGAATCAGACTTTCAGCAAGAGCACTTACTTAAGTTATATGCATCATGCAAGAGCTAATCTGAAAAAAAGTGGTACTCCCAGGTATGTAAAATCAGAAAAATACATATGTATATGCATATGTATCTTTGTCATCTGAGGAGTCAAGTCCAAACCTGCTCCCAGTGGAAGAAACTGACATTCTGTCAGTAAATTCAATGAGTGTGAATGTAACCTCTTTAGATCTTATAATCAACCTCTGTATTTTAACAGATATAAATTCACACTACCCACTGGTTACAGATCACCTTTTCTCCTGTATATCTGATGGTGATCAACCTTATATAGATGAAAGCCAATGTCCTAGAAGCAGAAGAGCTTTACTAGTTTAATATTTCATCAGGCTACTTGCAATAAGTGCTAAAGTCAAAACCAAATAGAAAACAAGATATACAAGATCAAGAAACTGATTAAATAGGGCAATATCTTCGTGTTTAAGCAGTCTCAGCAACCTCCTAGGAATAACTAAGCAGATTCTCCCTTTGGGAAAAATGGGGAAGAACAGAGCCAAATCGTGACAAGAGCCACAGGGGAGGGAGAGAACTGAAATATCAAATACAAGAACACTGATAAAGTTTTAAAGGGACATAAAAATATCAAGATGCTGAGGGGCTGGCAGCATTATTAATAATCCTCAGGTTAAAAATTAAGGTAATCATCAAAACAAATTTCCATGCAATGTGTGGAAGGTGACTTAAAAGCGAGTATGTGGATGGAACATTTCTAAAACAAGCAAGATTCAATGACAGTGCTCATATTAGCTAATAAACCCCTTTCTGGCCCCCTTAAGTGGAAGGCCTTAAACTTGCAGCATATCGCCACTGCCTTACATACGTATTTATCTTTAAAACATATTACATATATTCACTTACAGCAGAGTATTCCCTCTGGTCTGCATAAAGCAGGACAGATTGTGAGGTATATCAGAATGATGAAGAAGGTATGCCAGTAGTCACAGAAGAGATTCAGATGGCGCTGATGGCCATGGATTTCTAAAAAAAGGAAAGAAAGATTGGTGAAGTAAACACGAATACCCTAAACAATTTCCCAGTCTTCAAATCAAATTTGGAAAACAGAATCTCTTACACAACCAATTATACCAGTAGCAACAATTAAATAATTAAATAATTAGATAAGCTCTGATACGTAGTGGAGGATTTTCTGATCCTTTCTTATTGCAGCTCTGATCAGTGAAATATAGAGAAGACAGATAGAAAAATAGAAAACAAAGAAAATTCCATTCTGAAATTGGACATCTGTAAAATGGAAAAGCAGTTGTAAAGAAGATGTTGATCTTTTGTTGACATAATGCTAAAAGTGATTTTAGGAGTTTTAACTTGAATTTTAGATAACAATTTTGATTTATCATCTTTTTCATGCAATTAAAACTTTGTTTTCAGTAAAAACCTTGACAGCTATTTCAATAAAAATGTTGACAAAAATATCATGACAGATTCCAGAACAAGAGTTTTGGAAAAGATGGAAATTTTGTATGTAAATATATTCATTTTTGAAAAAAGTTCAGGCTGATTGTTTTGCAATAAGCACATGCAATTTTTTACTGCTTTTATTTTATTGGAAGAATTTCAGAATATTTCAAAATTTGGATCTATATTTGCATTTTTGAAATTCAAGACAGATGTCAGTTTTCATATTAAAATCCTACCCTGCTTTACTGAGAATTGAACAGCATTTTAAAGAATTGTGATAGAATGAAAACATGCAAAATGTTTGCTTAGACACTCCATACTTTCTTTTGTATCTGTTATGTTTTTATAAATGTAAATCTTTGAAATTTTAAAGCATTTATGCTTGCTGTTTTGGTTAAAACCTTGCCATCATTGAAAACCAAAAATTCTGGTGAATTCAACAGAACTTTGCTTCAATGACCTGAAGAATCAAATATTTGCAATGTTACTGAAGGAAGAAAGAGACCCAAATGAGCTTATAATGAAAATAACAAGAAAAAACTAACTTTTAATTCTTAAATCTCTGCAATACCTGCAAGAAAATATAAATTGATGTAAAATTGAGAAAAAAATGTAAAATTACAATTAATGGAATTAAATACTATTCTGCACTGGCATACGGTCAGAAGCATAAGAAAGGAGATGTGTGTAAGATGCATTCAATTCTATGTTAGAGTGGTTACCTGAGAAAATAAATCAATTTTACGTTACTGATACTCTAGTTAATCTGTCACATTGCATAACCATTTGTAACACTGCTAAATTAATGCAACATACCCCAACTCAGTTTTGCTACTGCTGTACACCCATTTCGTACTCACAGCGCAAGTAAAAATACAAATGCAAAGCAAGACAGAAATAAGCCCGTTTTTATCCCCTACAATTTCATTACTTCATAACTGATTTTCTAGCAAACTCATGCAAAGTACGTATTGAGAAACATGGGGCTGGTCTTTCATTCTTTTTTTTTTTTTTATTATTATTATTTTTAAACTAATTTTTTTTTTAATTGTGAAAAAGAGAGGTAAAAGCATTTTCCAAATCATCAGCATAATTACGCAAATGACGGTGATCTTCCTGATCAACTGTCTTGTCTACCCAGATGTGGTAGGTCTCCACACAGTTTTCTGGTGCCCAGGCCAGCTCAAAGAGTATTTATAGTCCTGTCATTTCCCTTCCTTCTCTCTTCCAAGATTTCTCCCTGATACCTGGTTTTGCCTGTTCAACATATGACTGGTGTCAAAGAGAAAGGACAAAGCAAGCTCAAAATCTCGACAGAGATATACACCTCTTATTACACCCACCCATGCTATCTTCCAGTAGTGTATGCTATGGACGTCTGAAACAACTTTTGGAGGGCTGATGATGGTTTGTAGGGCACTGATAGCTTCCCTATGTACATCAGAGTCCAAGTAATGGACACGTTGAGTGCAGATAATTCACCAAAGGGAAAGTGGGAGGAAGAGACAGAGATTCATGAGCATGTAAGGAAGACAGTTCTTTACACATTAATGTGATATTTAAGTTAGCCTGACAAAATGAAGTCCGTGATCTGGTAAAGACTTAGGCACGTATGTAGCTTGACACACATGAGCAGCCTGTTAATATAATGCAAGCCTGTTAGCATTCAACAAATGAGGCTGTCATAGAGCACTTCACCCAAAATATATGCAAACCAAATTGAAAAGTCTGAAAAAGGAAACAGCTGAGATATGAATATTTAAAACTTTGCTGCAGCAGTGGACATGTGTAATAACTTTTCAAAGAGATTTTCAGAGGATTTTTTTATAATACTGTACACACAGCACTTGTCCTAAATACATATTTACATTATGGACTGGAAAAGCTCTTTTAGAAACTGTTCTGGTCTTCTGGGCAAATAACATTCCTTTTAAAAAATTATGAATACATATTTAACTGATAAACTAGAATAGCTCTATTAGGCACATCATAAACAATTTTTTAACTGTCTAGTGAATATGTATACTGCAGCACAGAAGTGGATCCAGATTATTTAATTTTCTGTAATTCATTACTCATTTGCAGTTCTTTTGCAATTTTAAGCCCCCAACCCAAACAAAAATGAAAAATTATCCTCCCTCCCATTCTCTCAGTACTGTCCAGCATGAAGCTTGCTTAGTAGAGGTAGCTAGGAAGTAAAACAAGAACTTTTCTGTGGACAGCATTGTGGAAGCACCATGTTCCACAGCATACATCAATCATTTTTGACTCC
This sequence comes from Psilopsiagon aurifrons, assembly GCA_025447955.1. Classification (NCBI taxonomy): domain Eukaryota; kingdom Metazoa; phylum Chordata; class Aves; order Psittaciformes; family Psittacidae; genus Psilopsiagon; species Psilopsiagon aurifrons. Next base: position 31,718 of record JAOEHY010004007.1, on the reverse strand, counting down.
TAGACATGTATTTCTAAAACACTTGTGATCCAAACTATTCTTTCAATGATATGGGTGCTCTGGAGAGTTAGAAAAAGATACTGGAATAGTTTTTACTTCTGACCTCAAATAGAAAAGACAAGATCCCAAATGATTCAAAGAACCTACTTAAGTACTAAACTCATCCGTGTGAAGCTCTGCATCTTAGTGCCAAGACAGTGTTGGTTAAATCATGTATATTCAACAGAAGAAAGACAGTTTTGCCTTTTTCCGCTGTGAAAATACTTAAGAAAACAGATTTGCAAAACTGATGATAATTCACAGGAAGGAAAAAAAAAAAAAAAATTAACCAACTATCCAGCCTGATTTATGTACTTGGTTTTATTCAATATCTGCACTGTTTATGATGTGCAAAAAAAAAAAACCATGGCAGATAGCACAGCTTATAAGTAGGCATCTTTTGGGCACCATTCTTCTATGACTTTTAACTACTTTTAATGAAATTTCACAAATTATGTATTTAAGTAGATTTTGAAAACTTTACTTAAAATCATGTAGAGGAATATAGCATAACAGATATCACTGAACTGAATAATGTGAAACAGAAATAAAAGATATATAAAAGGAAAAAAAGGTTATTCTCTATAAGTCTGATTTCCAAAACAAATTGGAGACAGATATTCCTATGCTTAAGATTTTTAATGGCGCCACATTTTTAACAGAGTCCCAACTCCATTTAGACACCTACATGAGAGCTAAGACTTTCAAAATGCTCCTTAACCAAAAGATCCCATAATGATATTTTATAGCCATATTTTCAAAAGCTCTCAACATTCAAAGTGCTTTTGGAAATCTGGCCCCAGCTGTGAGCAGTGACCTCTCCTGAAAATCTGTAGGGATCTGGCATGAAAGCATATGGAACATTGCATTTAGTTGCGGGAATCTTAATTACCAAAAACATATTGACAAATTAGAGAGAGTTCAGAGAAGAGAAACAAAAATGGTCAGGGGACCAGAGGAATTTACATATGAGGGAAGATAAAAAGAGCTATATATGTATGGCTCAGCTATGAGATAATTAAGAGAGGATATATGTTAAGACTCTGCAAGTGTTCCTAATCTTGTGTGGAGAATGGGGAGGAACAAATTAAATTGGATATGAGGTTATAACTAGAACTGCAAGTAAAGAAGAAAAATAATAATCATCTGGGTCTTCAAAAGAGCACCCTGGCAGGGAGGTCAGTTAGGCTGTAAAACATGGACTTGAGGGGACAAAATCCCATTACTAAGGTTTGCATGTACCTTTGGGATAAAGATTTGAACGCTTCAGAGAAGCCTGTTCAAATTCCACTTTCAAAATAGATGGTAATTTGGGGTGGTTGGGCTAAGTGGAAGTCTCTTTTGAAGTAGCAATAACTGTTCTGATGGAATTAGTGTAAATTACTGAAGAGAATGAAAAATTGAGCAAATTGTGGTCCTGATTTGTGTCATATCATGACATTGAATTGAATGTATTGAATCATGACAGAGACACAGACCATCTGAAACTTAGAGAAAAGTGAAAACACTGATCTCACTCCTCCTCCAGGAAGTCAGTGCACTGGAGGAATTCAGTTGTGAGGAAAACATACATGTAAGAAAACAGATAGGGGTGTGAGGGGAGAATATTTCACTAAAATTTTTCAAATCAAATAAGGTCACACTAGTTCAGAGACTGTCAAGTTGCTAAGGCACATTATAGTATTATATTTAAAAAGGAGTAGAACTTTTGGCAGAAAAATCCACAGCCTAATAGTCATGTTTTGGAGAGCCATGTGAGACTTGGTCTTAGTCAATGTAGTTCAATGCCTTGAGGTGCAGGTATGAGGTTTGACAGAGGTATGACAGAAAAAACTGTGTCCATTGCCTGCTTCCAATATTACTCTCCCAGGTCAGAAAAAACTCAGGTATCTACAACATTCTCTTTATTTTTCATTCTGGATTGTAAAGTATTGCATATAACACTGTCGGTTTTAGTACTACGTTGATCATTACCATTCAGTTTGGTTGTATGAATGCCGAAGATACATGATTATAAAACACTAACCTAATTATCTTCCTGGCTATTGTCAAGCATTTAGATTTTCAAAATATAAAGAAACAAAAAATGAAACAATATGAGGTGATTAGTATATGATTTTGCATACTTGTGTGTAGACATACGCTTGTATAGACAGCAATAATTAGTCAATATACCTAGGCTTATAATGTAGATAGTCACTACCAACATTGATTGAAACCTGAAGAAGTAAGACAGGCAGATGAAGCAAGATGATCTGGGCTTTAGAAGGAGTAGTATCTGCCCCTGCTTTGCTCCATCATACGCCACACAACTTCTTGTGCATTAAGAGCATAGTGCATGATCAGCTATGGTAGCTGACATGCGAGGATAATCTAGCTCTGGATGTATGGCAATCCAAAGTACTTGTCAACAGACAAACTATAACCAGCCCCCTGAAAAGCCTTAAGAGGTTCATATCCTTGGGACCCCAAAGACATTCTTGAGAAACAGAAATTAGAGACAGACCTTCTCTTTAAGGGTACTGTTTCCCTCACTGCCTCAAGCCTCACTTTGCCAAGAGAAGGGCCAAATCTACACATTTAGAAAAAGAAACTAAGTCTCTCATTTCTGCTTTCAGTCCTTGAAGCAGAGGGGTTTTCAGGGATAGCCTGCAAAATGGCAGCTTCCTCAGAGTATTATTTCAGCCTCTCAAGCACTAAACCTAGCACGAGCATAGCACAGTGACCATGTACAGAGGGGTGGCTGGGGGCATTACTGAGGTTCTGCTAAGAAGCTGGAGTTGTGTGGGTGACACACAGCAGTGTGGTGGCACCAGCTTTACTGGAAATGACTGCCAGCATCAGGTCAGGTTAATGTCTGCATTATGCATGCTCCATGGAGGAAAAAAAAACCAGTCCATCTGAAGTAATTAAAATTCAGGGTCAGATTTTTAAAACAGTGATATTTGGCTGGAGGACTCTAGCATCAGCCAATTTGAAAGAATGGCACACTTTCATGTTCTCTGACTCTAGCACTAAAGGGGCTGTGTTGGGCAGGACTAATGACACAAGAAGCTGAAGGGATCAGACAGACTAGACTGATCAGAACAATCTGGGGTATTTTGATAGCAAGGTTTTATTCACTTCTTCCTCTCCTACCTTTGCTAATTCTATAATCAATACAAATAAATTTTCCTCAGCCAAACATAGTCCAAGCCCATGGAACCAACTGCTGCAGGGGGTCGTTGAGTCAGATACAGTAGTTAGATTTAAAAAAGGCTGAATACATTTTATGGCCAAACGACATCTGTACAATCACCCAAGCTAAGATAATGGTGATGAAATTTCATGCTTGAGTGTGTAAAATGATTGCTACATCACTCAGAAAGGATATTTTTCCTTCCCAGGTAGAGGATTACACAATTGAGAAGATGCATTATAAAGAGGCTTCTGAACTTGGTTGGTTTTTTTTTTACCTTTTTCCAAAGAGTGAAAGATCAGCTCATGGACCTCACAGAATAATAACTTAGCCTTCTACTTCTTCTCTTCTTAAACATAATGAAGCTCTTAAATGAGCTGTTTCATTTCAGGGCCTTCAAGTTTCTTTCATTGTCTCCATGCTAGCTGATCTCACATGCAGGTGAAATAACTGAAGCAAATCTTAGCAGCTGCCAAGGTTACTAATTCACCTTACTGACCCCAACAGGTGAGACAGTGAGTTTGCTTATGAGTACGAAGAGGCCTGTGCCTGATATTTGGAGCAACAGCTGGCTGCATTTCTCATGCAACTTGCATGTACTGTACATCTGGCTTTATTTAATTAGAAAACAAAACAAACAAAAATTAAAATTGATCTTCCTTCAGTAGTCAGCAACCTAATGATAATTTTGACCGTTTTTCATGTTTTCATCAGCTCAGTTTCATTTCCAGAATTTAATCAAGGAATGAATTAAGCAGGGGCAGAATATATATCTTGCTACAGATTTCTGTGATATCTCACAGAAGATTTAATTCAGCAAGAGTACGTAGGGGAGGAAACTGTGGGGTGGAACAACTGCTGAAATACTTAAAACCTCATTACCACATATCCCCACTTCACCCTGAGAGCCCCCAGCCTGTCCATTATTGTCCTATCTCTACTTTCTGTGGGACTTTAAAAAGAAAAGGTTCAAAGAGCAAGACTTTCATGCTCCCCTTTCCATGTCAAACACTTTCAACTCCTGATTTCAAAGTGCCATTCGCTTGCTGTTCAAAGGCCTGTGGACACGTAGGGGGTGAGACAGGAGTAAAAGGTTGCACTACAAAGCCTGCTGCATTCAGAGCAATACCCAGCTTGGAAATACAAATGATAACATAAACTCAAATACCTATCAATAAAACTGCCAATATATGAAAGGAGGGTTAGAAAAATTCTAAATGGCCTTTTCCTGCCTCCTTTCCCACATCGGCATTGTTTTGTTACAGGTCTGGATAAAAGACTAATTGATACTTTGAAGAGCAGCTTTTTCCTCTGTTGCAGTTATGACCAGGGGACTGCAGAAGTGGGAAAGAAGCCCAAACCCCAAATAAGTTCGCTAAGAATACCTAAAGAAGTTCCTACCAACATCTGAAAAACCTGCCTTGCTCTCGCTGAGTATTCATCTACCTCCCCTTCTCTATCTGTATCCTTTTCATCTGCCTGCCCACAAGATTTGGAACACCATTAATTGGTCCTCAGGGAGGCTGACAGGCCTGTGCTTTTATGACTTGATTCTTTGTATTGTACACATGTGGGCATCTCTCAGGAGATAAACAAAAGGAAAATGTGCTGAAAAGGGGGGCAGAATTTGTATAAGACTAAATGCAGAACAAACCACCTTCCCAATTTACTGCTAATATCCTAAATTGCATGAATAAATCCACCCCCCTCCCCATCTTCCCTCTTCCCTACATCTGCTTCTCTTAATCTGCTTTTCCTGATCGCTACAGGCTCGTCTTCTGAGGAATTCCACCTCCCATTTGAAATCAAACAGTCTAACTCTTTCTTTGCCCCCCGTTCTCCTTCCTCGTTGCCAACAAAAGAGTGAGGTGGTCTTATGGGAAGATAAAAAGAATAGTTGATCATAAGAACTAACCTGGAGCCAACACCTTGGTCTTTCGTCCCTTCAGCAGTTTCTAAACCCTAAGCACCTGCAGCTAATTCTCATGGCTTCCAGCCTTGGTCTTGGATTTGCTGAGAGTGAGGCACTTTTTTGGCACAAATTTCACTGCAGAGCTAAAATAAATCTAACACGCTCACACTGACACACAAGCATGTATGTGCACAAGCTTTAGCATGTGTGTGCTTGTGCATGTGTGGTCTTGTGGAGAAAGCAGCCTGTGTTATACAGAGGTCACCATTGTTTTCAATTAATTAATATTTACTAGCAGCCTTTACTGCTAACTAACAGCATGCCAGAATATCTGTTGTTTTTGTCTTTACCAACAAAACAGGCATGGGACATTATTTCCCCAGAGCTGGAAATATACTAAGGATTTCTGGACCAAGTCCTCCCAGTTTTATTTATAACATGTTTGATAGAAAGACAAGGATTTACTCTGCTCCCAGAATTAAAAACCACTGTGAATTTATGAACCAGATTCACAACTGGGAAGCAGGTGCATGAGTGGTTTTGGGTGCACCTTGGCACATCCTAAAAATCTGGTCATTATTGGTCATGCTTAGAAGTTAAAACAACATAGGTAGAGGGGGACATGGGAATCAAAATCCAAAATTTCCATTCCACCTTCTTCCCCATTCTCCCCAGTCTGCCTATATCCCAGTGGATAAGTCTACCAGACATGGAAGTGTACCTGAAGCCTTCGGCAGAGGAAGAGACTTTAACTACATCTTTTGGTGCTCTTTTGAATGCTCTGACTCCTAAACTTCTATTTAAAATGTGGCACCTTCTTGTGCACCCTGATTTTCAAAGATAGAAGTGGCTTGTTTGTAGGAAAGGGCTTAAGTAACCACAGTACTTAGTGTTGCCAAGAAAAGCATCTAAAAATAAAGTTGAATTTATTGCAGTCTTGTCCTGAGCTTTCTTCTTTGTTATGATATGGAGATCCTTGGTCTGCAAGCCAATTTTTATGAATGATGTTCCAAGCCAACTATCTTTTCCTTTCATGCAGGGACGACATATATGCTGTGAATGCATTTTGGAGGTTAAATCCTTAATTTGAAGTTGATGAAGGTAGAGTGTATTGTAATGATGTAAATCACTTTTTGATGTTAAGACTTCACTCCAGAAGGTAGCCTGTGAAAGCAAATTTCTGCAGGAAAACTAGAAGAAAGGCCTCAGACAACACTACCTGTGGCAGCTCTTGTTCTTCCAGACTTTTAGGGAAGCACAGCAATGTCTATCTGGTTTTCTGCCATACTCTCAGCAAGAATTTCAGTGTGGGTTGCAAAACCTGCTTAAGATCCTGTGTAATTTACCTCATGTTCATTACTCCGTGTGGAACAGCTAATGGTACATGAGTTAATTAATTTATAGCAGCCTTGCCTATCTGTACTAAATAGTAGTAGTGGCTATATCTTTAAAAATCTTGAAATACAGGTTTTTTTAATCATTGCTGGTGACTATGTGCGCCTGGCAGAAATAGGTATTTAAATAATGGTCTAAGTCTGATCTGAGCTCAGCATCTAAAAACATCTGTACCAGGAAAATTTCCCTGGAGAGAGAATAACAGTCCTGCACGACAGCCACTACTCTCAGCCTGGGAAGATCCAGTAGCCAGGCAGGGCAGCTTTCTGTACAGGTAGAGGACTGTTAAGAAAAGAAGCAAACTGAAAGCTTTTGGTCCTGTATTGTTCCCACAATATTGGCTTGAAAACTAAAGGGGAGTGTGAAAGGTCCCATGTGTTGGTACAGTTATATCAAATGCTGCCACTATTAATTTCTTCCAGTTTCCCTGGAAATGAGCAAAGCAACCACTATTAAGCAAGGCTTCTATAAAACAAAAACCACAATTTAAATCTGCTTATCCCTGACAGCATTCCTGCTACATGTAACGATAGAAATGGTCAAGCCACTGCTAATCATGAACCAACACTGTGAGGAGCATTGCTCCTCGCTGCTGCCATGAGGTGCAAAGCACTGCCATTCAGATGTTTGCAAACTGCTGAATTATTTGCAGATCCAGACCTCCATGTATCACCCATCAGAGGTGTACACTGAAGTGGCAGTGGAGAGGATAGGGGAGAGAAGCTCAGTCTGTGGCAGACACATGGGACCTACCTCTCATTCCTCCTGAGAGTAATTGAATGATGCCAGAACTGGAACGGGAGCTCCGGATGCATTTTTCAGCACATGGCAGGTGTGCTGCTTTCTAATGCTACCCAACACTTCTCTGAAGCTCTAGACTCCATTTTTTTTCTGGTTGAAAACTATAGTTCAAGACAGAGCAGAAGTAGCAAAGTTTAGGTTTTCATGCTGATGCATCTCTTGGCACCTGAAAACTACAATAATATGCCTTTATAAGTGCCAAGGGCATAATTTAAATATAGTTGTTTGATACTTTTTTTTTGCCTGTCTGGCATCTAGTCTCAAAAATCAGTATGTGGAGCCTGACTTTCAGAGATTTTTGCGCCACTTTACATGAATACAGGGCAGGTGGCACAGCTTTTCCGTTTAATGCTTAAGAATATATCTTTGCACTAAAATAGTCACTTTTCTACCACATCTGAAAAAGCCCTTTTGGGGATTCTCAGCATATGGATAGTTACATTGAAAATCAATTCTTCTGACATTCAGAGCTTTCTTTTTTGAGAGGTTTATTTGCTCTACTAACGATTTTAAGCCTCCATGGCACCTTCTTACCATAACTGCTGTGCTTAGTATCTAGCTCATAAGCATTATTCGATTTCAGTACCCTGTACATTGTGTCACCTTTTAAATTAATATAAAATTGCTTCAGCCATCTCCTTGTTTGTGTTGGTGTTAAACCATTCTTGTAGAAATGTGAGTGGTGATGGAGACTGCAGGGCATTAGGGATTAAGGGAGCATGATCTCCATCTCCTCTGGAATCCTCCCTCCTTCTCTCCCTCCCTCCTGCAGTGCAGATGTGGAGGGCTGTTCTCCCTGAGCCATCAGGCACAAACAAGAAAGCACATTCTTCAACAGAGGCAATAAAAGAGGTACACAGCTCAGCTCAACAGGTCTACTTCTGCTGGAATATGCAGAAAAAGTTATCTAAGAGAAAAATGAAGAAGCAAAATGTTTGTTTTGAGAAAGCTGGTTGAATAAAAGCAGTTATGGGATGTCACTAACAAACTAGAGGCCACAGGTTTCCTTGCAAGATATTGTCTTATACTAATAGGTCAGAGAAAATATAATAGATTATATCCTTAGGGAAAGCTCCTTGCACTAAAGTGATAGTAGCTTTGGAAAGGCAAATAATCTCTGCTCTAACAACAACTCTATTCTGCAGGTGTTGTAGCAAAGGCATCTTGTAGCTGCAAGTTTCTTCATTGCTCTAGTTCTGTTAGAGGCCCAATAATAATGTTCTTTTCTTTCTGTTAAATATTTATTTTCTACCAAACTTGCTTTTCTATTGATATTTCTTTTTATTTTTTTAATAAGGAGAATCTTCCATCTGATGAAACCTTTGAGTGCTTTTAAAGAACATAAATAAGAACAAAAATATTTATAGCCACTTTCATTTCCTGAAAATAATAATAACCCTCCCCCCCCATATAGGTATCACTTTGGATCTTTCAGAAGCTAAAATAGAGAAAACTTATGAAGTAGAATATTTCTTAAAAAACAAGTAAGTTTGGGCTTTTTTTACATGTTTAGTATTGAAAACTCTCTTGGAATAAATGAGATTTCAGTTTCCTCTTCTGCAGAAGAAGCTGCTGTTCCACGGAACTTCATCCCACTTTCAACTCTAATGTTCACTTCACCGGTAGATTTTCAAGGCCTCTTGTCTGCAAGAGTAAAATATGGTTAGTTTTTCTAGAGTCAATGCTAAATTGCTGCAATGCTAAGAATATAGTCAGTCTTAGATGCTGAGAAATAATGCATCAAGCGGCAGAGCTATCTTGAGACATCCTGGAGGAACCATTTTTTTTTTTATTCAGGTAGAGTATTACAAGCAAGAGGAAACTTCAAACACCTGCTTTAGAAAGTACGCTTTGTACAGCAACTGATATAGTTAGTCCTTTTTTTCTTGCCAAACTGGTCTAATCATTACAAATAACAGGTCAATATCCATGGAACAGTAAACTATTTAAACACTTTTCTAGTTCATTTTTGAATGTCTTGCTATGACCTTCTTCCCTATTGCCCTTACTACTCTACTTTTTGGCTGAAGTCTCTTTAAGATGGGGAAGTCACATCTGCAATTTCACCTACTCTGAAATCACCTCATTCTGCCCTGATTTATACCCCATGAAATCCTATTGCCCCCAGGAGGGTTCTGCAGAGTGTAAGGCTGGGCAGAGTTTGATCCAGAATGTTAAATACTGGAGCATCAAAGTTATAGGTTTATTGCAATTATTATTGGTCCCCATTGGTTATTTACTTATGCTGTATCTCAGCTACAGTTAAATTCTCTGCTACAAGGTATGTGGGGAGAAATAAAAGCACAAATAGCAAATGAGTGGATTGATTTGGAATGGGCTTGAACCTATTTTTATGCCTCAGGATGCTACAGAAGAGGAGGTATTTTCAAGGCTCCCCACAAAGTGACCTGAGGGTTGGGATTCTGAGTTATCCTGAGAGGCTGCACGGTAAACTGAGGCAGTTCAGCTGCTGATATGTAAGGGGCTCAGCTCTCTTGGTCTCAGAGGCTGGAGCAGGTGCTGAGACCTCTGGAGCTCTTCCCACTGTCTCATTCACTGATAAAGCTCATCAGAGGGGCAGGCACTTTCACAGTTACTTGGACATCTTTACTAAATCAACACCAACTGTTCTGATTCCCTCAGCGCCCCTGGTACTGCTTTTCTGGTAATGCATTAGTAACACACTGGTAATACAATGTAAGGGGCAAATCCTGGTCACGTTTCAGTTAACTGTGCAAGGAGAAGGGACCCATCCTACATTACCAAACTTCTGACTCAAAAAATTTTCCACATCTAATCACAAATTTAGTAATCTGTATTATTATATATAACTAGTCTTTCAATGAAAGATTTCCCCAGTGGTGATCCAGAAGATAGGATTGAGAAACTAAAGCTATACATAATTATGTACTATTTCCACCCTCCATTTTTTGTAGTGTATGAGCTACAGAATTTCACAATATCAGTACAACACGAATTCTCCACAGTATGACTCAAAGATGTTCATAACAGACGAGTGCATAACTTCAGAACTAAGGTGCCTAACTGAACATCTAAAATGAAATGTTCACATGTCAAAGAGATATTTTGTAAAGATGGACTTAAAAAAATAAAAATATAAAAAACCCCCCAACAAACCCAACACCCCCAGACAACAGCATCAATACCACTGTCCTTAAGGCCCAGGGGATTTTATATTTCAAGCTTCACAGAGTTTTCCATCAGTAGTGTTTGGCTTGACTGAGATGGCATAACTGTAATATGTGTACTACAGACACAGATCACACTTCAGAGCAATGAATACAATAGTATAACATGGGTCACACTTTCTACTGAACAACCTTATAGCAAATCTGTCAATATGCAACAAAATTTAAAATATAAAATTTACTGGCTGAGGGGCCAGAGAAATATGTGCCAAAAAGTATTATTGTTTAAAATTATACCTTCTCCTGGCTCATACTGTGTATGAAAAAGCAAAACAAGGTCCTTTATGGGTAGCCATATATCTTACATCATATGTCTGCCCAATGTGTTCCATTCTAAACTTTCTGGGCCTTCAACACAATAAAAGCTGTATGACATGCATTTGCTCTCCTATATAGTCTTCATGTTTTAAATCAAGTAGCTAGAGCTAAAAGATATTTCAAATTAAATTTTTTTTTTTTTCTATGAAAAACAATATCTTTCAGTAGTTAAAAACAAAAACAGTGCTTTACAATCAGTTCTATAGCAGTAAGTTTTCAGGGAAGAAAATTTTTAATTGAGTGTGAGAAGGTCCCAGTTATACCACTTTATGCATGGTTTCTCAGTTTGGCCTATGCTATCTTGAATTTATGATTACCAAAAATTAACTTTCTAATTTAGTAGACAGCTTTACTTCTCATAATAAATAACAAACAGAATGACATGGAAAATATTTGTCCTGATAGTTCTTACTAACCAGCATCTCAAGACTCTTACTGGTTGGCAAAACAGTCTTCTCTTGTTTTTTACTGCACTCACTAATTAGGATCTAGTGTGCCTCAAAACAGTCAGCTGCCATTGTAGCAAGTTACGGGAAAATTATAATGCTTCCTAAGCATTTCCACAGAAACAAATTTCATGTGTGTGTGGGTGGACAGTAGGAGGAGAATAACCTTGGGAAAACCACAATTATAAACAGCTGCAGCATGCATTAAGTGTAATTATGATTGATTCTTATAAATAATTCTTTGTGTAAATTTCCACTTAAGCTGGATTTGCTGTTTGGGTGCAATGGACATTTCTACATTAAGTGATTATGTATTTTTATTATTATTAAAGTACAGATTTCTTTACACCTGGGAGAGGAGATGAGGAAAGAAGACTTATCGTACCAGCGTGAACTGCTGAAAATCTGCGCTCTCACAATTAATGGTTTAACAGCCTGAATGAGATAAAATTGTTTGTGCCTGAACCTGCAAAGAAGGATTAGAATGACAAAGAGAGCATCATCCAAAGTTATTGTCAGCAAAACCTCATAACACTATTTCAACAAGATAATAAACGTATAATGATAGATAGCATCTGATAAATCACTATAGAACAGTTGACTATATTAATAAGACTTGACATTTATTCTGTTTAATGGAGAAGGTGCTGAGCACCTAGGTTTCTGCTATGCTAATTGCTTGGTCATTTAAAAAAGAAATCAATACAATACAGCGCCTACAAGAGAAAATCTTGACTGATTTTTTACACTTCCTAGAGCAAAAAAACACTAAATCATGGTCATTAATTTATTTGACTAATTCAACACTTCAAATTTAATTTATTCTCATATAAGGTTTTACAACTGTCTAGTACATGAATGTACAGCAGTGGTAATGACAAGAAAGAGCATATAAAATGACGGGGACGAAGAAGAAGTTTCCTTTGGAAGCTTTATGTATCTGTTCGTGATCCCACTGAAATTAATTATAGCTAGCCATTTACTTCAGTGAGATAAGACAAGGGGTGTGCATAGGCCTTGGTACATCTATGTGTTCTCAGTTGTCACTGCATGTGTGGGAGCTACTAAGGGCTGCTCAGCGCTTGTGAAAAAAAGAGATCTTAAAGCAACTGTATTACTGCAGCTGCAATACTGATGTGTTGAAGCTGACTCTCCACTGTAACAGGAGAGTCTAGCCTCTTATTCAGTTGGATATTTAGTCAAGCTCTTAATCACATTTATAACCACTTCTCTTTTAAAGATCGTAGGAACCAATGGCACATGCTAAAAGTTAAGCAACTACTTAATAAATAGGGTGATTCAAGGCCATGTTTCTACTCCATATACCTCCTCACCAATTTAGGTTTTAATTTATGCTTTCTTTCCAGCTGGGCTATATCCTTAAATTTTGAATGGAACATATGGATACAGCAAAGCAGATCAACATTTCTTGGACAAAATTGGAAATACAGGAACTTGATTTTCGCGTAGATATCTCTAAAAGTGTTCCTGTCTTCATCTTTTTTCACTCCCTTGACATCTTTCATCAGGCTTTTTTCCCATACATCTGCAGAGCATATTACTAGCCAGCCCAACATTCTCTGCAGTAGAGATGGGGTAACCATGTTAGAGGTTAACATCTTCCAACCTAAAAATCTCACTTTGGTGGTTTGTCCAAATTTGCAGTGTCAAAGGCAGAAGTGAATTCAGAGTTGTGCTCTGTCTGTGCATTGATCAACATAGACCAAACATTCCATAAAAAAAGCCTGCCAAGAATGCCTTCAAAGCAGAGTTGAAATACCACACAGTTTCTTTAGTATTAGATCTATGGATGGTTTTCCCATTTCCACCTCCTCTGAATGGCTACATGATTAGCTTAATTTAAAATAAAACCTTGTTTTCTTTCCCCATATTATTGTGGTGGAACTACAAATTAGACAGTTTGCACCTGATATGTCAGGTTATTTTTATAGACCTTTGTTGGAACTGTTGGTAGTTTAGCAGCTTTAAGCTGTGTGGAAGAAAAAAAGCATTATTTGCTCTAAAGTTATAGTAAGTTAATATGAAAAGCTCTGCTACTGTTCAGGTTGCATTTAGTAAGTAACATACAAAAATGCTGTTAAGACTCCACAGAATAGCAAAGATTTGCTTGCATGTTTTTCAAACAAAAAAGTAAAACTAGCACGTTTAACCCCCTCAGGCTAATTTTTAAGCCATACCTCTAAAACTGCATCACAATATTTTGTCAATACAGGTTTGCACGCTTGACCTCCATTTAGGTGTAGGAATCAGTTGCAATATAACTGATGAAGATAGAGACTCAGAAGCTCTATTTATCATTTTGGTCTGAAAGACATTCTTTTATTTTTCTTTTCCCTTATGACTGGATTTAAAGAGCTCTTTTAAAGCCTCCATCACCATTTTAAAATAAATATAAAAAAAACCCCAGCAACAAACAAATCCACAACCAACAGGGCTGTATATTTTCTGTAAAAAACATCCTTACATCAATCAAGCAAATATACATTAGCAAGAAGGAAACACATTAAGACTCATTTTCCTTTCTCCCGTGCCAGGTTACTTCTTTTGTACTATATATCAGAATGAAAGTAATTCACCTCTCAAAACAAAATATTAAAGAACAAAATATGACTGTGATGCACTTTTGCAGAATACAGTCAAATTTCCATAAAATGTCTGCAGGGTTTTGCACATTAAAATTTCTCTTACTAAAAATGTTTATGGAAATAGGTCATTATGCACATTACTAATAGAGAGCAATTTGTTGCTTTTAAAGGAGCTTTTATACTAATAGTTGTGAATAAACACATTTATGAGGCATCCTAAATATAAACAATGTATACTCTGGCAAGCATAGTATTCCTCACATACATGGTAACATGGCTTAAAGAAGTTGCTCAGTTGCCAGTTCTGCTAACATGGAGCCCCGAGGACTTTTTCTACCAATTTTATTACATTGATAGGAGATGAACGATGTCACAGCTGTGGAAATTGGCTAATGGTTGGTACCACTGAATGCAATGCTTCCACAGAGTTTCATCAGAGACAGTAAGGCTCTCTGTGTGTTTAGTGAAGGTGAGAGTAAGGGTAGGGATGTGCAAGTGGACCTCTCCTTTGCAGCCAGAGCTGCAGAGTCCAGTCAGCAAGCCCAACCCCTGAAAGGCAGTCTCAATCTCTGGAAAATAGCCTTGTGCAAAGCAGTTTCACGTCAGTGGTAGCAAATTTTGTTAGAGTGATAGCAGAACTGGATTTGAAATATTATATATCCCATTATCAGCACTTAGAAATATTAAAAAGTGATAACAACTATAGTAATTTTACTTGACTTCTGAGGAACAGAAAAAATACCGGCAGGTAATCACACTGTGTACATGATGACTGTATGAGAAGCAACAATACACCAGCCTGAGACTGCTAGTCTCAGTAAGGAACAACTTACCATACATCTAAACAGTACCCCGCATCAATTACTTAAAAATCACGCTTAAACAACAGATTAGATCACCTAGAAAGTGCAAATGAAATGAGCTGGCTCACGAAGATATGCTGATTCCTGTGGTCCCCGACTTGGTTGTCAGTAGAAGTGAAGAAAATGCAAAACATCTATCCAATTATTTCAGTTAATATACAAGCATTAGGCATTCAAATTCCTAATTAAGACACAACATGCCCCGTCAGGCATCTGCATGGGCTATTGAACATTGCCTAGATTGTCCCATAATTATGGAACAATCTAGCTGGCTTAATAGCTCTAAAAATGTAAGCAATGTGCATCCATTGAGGAAATGTACTGCTTATCACGAGGAGGAAAAGCACACAGAACATGCTCTGCCACCATGTATTTGTGCTGCAGGTTTTTAGTGGAACATAGTTTAATTAAGAGTGGGCAGCCTCAGCTTAGTAGCTGACTTCTATTGGCAAGGAAGAAATATAACTCACATATCAAAATATATTTCCATGAGCAGATTTAAACATATGAAACTCCACTGCTGGAAGTGCTCCATTTCAGACTCCAGTGTTGGTTAGGCACCAAAAAGAAAAGATAGCATGTACAGAAATATATAGTTGTACTGATTTCAGCAGGCTACTTTTGGAGCCTCATTTCTCAAAATTCTCCATCTTCCAGCCCCTCCTCACCAAAGTAAAAAAAAAAATTCAGCATCCTCTAGTGCAGTCATGTTGTCAAGGAAACAGATTTTTTTCCTTCTTCTATGATTTGCATTGACAGAAAATTTACTACAATTTCCTTCTTTTCAAGCTTGATGACTATGTTCAAGAGCTGACCAACATTGCTTTGAATGTTGCTGCCATAACATCAAGTAGTCTATTCTTTCATACTCTCTGGTGAGGCTGGGCAAATCAGGGATCTACTCTCTGGCGGAAAGTCTGCAAGGAACAAAACCAGAAATATTTCAACTATTTGAAATAATTTTTTCTGCCCTTTAACCAATAGTTTAGATTTGAAAATAATACAAGATTCTTTAACAGCATCATATCAATTTCTATCACACTGTCTTCTTATTCTCTTTGCTTTTAATAGAATAAAAGGGGAAAAGCAAACCCAAAATGGCTACTAATAAAAAGACAGTGGAAATGTGAGAAAATTTGTAGATTAACTGAAAATCTGCAAATGAAACCTATTTTTTTTTACAAAATTTTTACCTAAAGCACTAATTCCATGTTAAAAATTTAACTGACTCTGGTTAACTTTACTGTTAAGACACCTGTACATGCATATTGTATGGGATGTAGATTCTTCAAATCTGCTACATTTGGCAGCCCCTGGATGTTTCATGCCATAGAATGAGGGAGCTACCCCTCAACATTTCTCCTAAGACTAGTGGGAAAAGTTGAAGCACTTCTCTGGTTTCCCTGTAGACTGGCACCACATAAATAAATAACATGAATAAATCTGTCTTCTTACTTGGGATAGATCAAGAAATGTTGAGTTGATTCAACTGAGTTTAAATGGACTTCTTTACCTTTCTTATCTCAGGGTAGGCATAATTGTCAGAGAATCTAATTATGAGTTTCTATTGCCTTAAAGAGATCTACCATAGCAACACATGAATATTTTGCACTATCAGTAAATTTGCTAAAATTTCCTTCATTTCAAGCTGAGGCCTGTGTTCAAGAGCTGACCAACATTGCCTTGAATGTTGCTGCCATACCATTAATTTGGTGTGAGATGATTTTTCTTCTCTGTTTTTCTAAACAACAAATACAATTTAGAAAGATTTCATGTATTCACCTATTCTTTCCTGTCTTTATATGTATATAGCTAGAATTCTATAGGGCATATCAGAATATAGTAGGCCTCAGCTGTGTATTTATTAGTCTGGAATTTGATAACACAATGGGTATTAAATGCAAACACTTGTATCTTCACTGAACATGCAAACTTATTATTAATTAAATAGAAAATAAATTATCCATCTGCAGGTGCCAAAGGAATGCCAATCCAAATGACAGAATTGGTAACATATTTTGTTTGAACTGTTCTTCTCACAAGAAGTTTTTCTGTAAATCATTATTATCTATGCAATAATATCTATGTACTAATGAAATGCAACAATGAACTTTAAATGGATTAAAATTATCTATTTAAAGACTATTTTTATGTCTCAAATCCTTTTTCTTTCCTTTCCCCTTCTGGTGCAAAATTTGTAACTCCAAATCTCTTTTTTGGGCTCAAATCAGAAAAATAGCCACCCAAACCAACATCTTTCAACAGAATAAAAATACTGGTTCTCAATGAGATCACAAAATAATTAAGGCACTTAACAGTATAGGTGCTTACAACATTAGGATATTAGTTTTGTGGACTGAGATAACCTTGCAGATTAAGCTCCTAATGAAACACATTTTCAGAAGTACTGCAGTGAGTGGTTTTTATTTTCTTCCCTGCAAAACAGTATTAATGGGAACACTACATTTTGATTCCCTCGAATTTCTTCA
Source organism: Psilopsiagon aurifrons (assembly GCA_025447955.1). Classification (NCBI taxonomy): domain Eukaryota; kingdom Metazoa; phylum Chordata; class Aves; order Psittaciformes; family Psittacidae; genus Psilopsiagon; species Psilopsiagon aurifrons. The sequence continues at coordinate 14,462 of JAOEHY010004007.1, read as the reverse complement.
TAAGGAGGCTGGAAGTCTTCTGTGGAGGGATGAGATAGTGTGTTCCCTGTCACAGCAGTGTTGTGATACAGGCCTGGGCTTGCTTTGGGGACATCCCAGGACCTTTGCCATTTTAGCTGCAGGACAAGTGGACTGCACTCTAATTGCTTGTTAATATTGAGGACAATGTTAATTACTCCCATGGTAAAAATCTCATGGTAATTTGAAGCCTTGTTTTGCCATTTTTTTCTTTTCAGGTTTGAGAAAATGCCGGAAGCAGCCATGGAGCCCAGTTTTTGCTCTGGTGCAGAAGACAAGTCTGCACACTTAATCCCCTTTCTAAGCACATCCATTCAGTTTGTGTTGCTTTTTGTAAGCCACTACATTATTCGCTTTCTCAGGCCTCAACCTCTGAAAAAATTATTTTTTTCTAGATTGTTAAAGCATCCATCTCAAAATCACTGAGAGGAGCCAGCACCCAAGAGATGACTAGAAACAGCTGCTTCCTGCAGCTGGAAAACGTTTCAGTGCCAGTCTAGACCTTGATCTAGTAAAGCGCTTCTCTTCATGAATAGCCAGTTAATTCCCATAAAAAAATTATTGTGTTTGGGTGCCTCACTGCACTTGGTCCTATAGTGAGTATTACAATAAGTCTCTTACTGAAGGTAGATATTACAGGCTTGCGTCCTTCAAAGACATACAGATGAGTAATATACGTATGGAGTTTATAGTGTCAAGGCTGTTGGTTGCCCCTGTCATATGGGATTTATCACATTTGGGTAAGCATTTCTTTCTATGACTTTCAGGTTGTTCTTTTTTTTTTTTTTTTTCCCAATGTGATAGAATATTTACCAATAAAAAGGCAAAAAATACATATGGTATGTGGTAACTTTGAAATGTCAGTGAAGACCATTGATTAAGTGAGGGTGGACACTGAGAGCAGCTAAATTAATTTTTAAGATGAAAAACTGTGAAGAATATATAAGCACTAGGTTTCACCTCATTGTTCCCTCAGACAAAATATGTACTGTCAGGCAAAGAGAGAGAAAGTTTTAGGGGTTTTTTGGTAGGTTGGTTGATTGTTGTTTTTTTCTTTTTTTTTTTTTTTTTTTATTATTACAACAGTCAAAGTCTTATTTGCTCAGTAAACTGCAGTCATATAAAGATTCCATGGGAATGTCAAAATTTTTCTAAAATCAAGAAAAAGGAAACAGTGGAGTAGTTATTAACAAGCAAGGGAACTCACTACATTTTGTATTAAAGAAGTTTGTAGACTAGGTTCCACTGCTCTTTGGAAATGCAGAGTCTATCTTGTTAAGTATTCACAATTACTGACTCATTGTTTATAAAATCAAGTGTTCTTAAGAGGTATCTTTTACAATAAGTAATTCTGTTATGGAATAGAGAAGTATAGATCAATTTATTAGGGATACTCTTCATATACAGCTATGAAAAAGACCACAGGGAAAAAAAAATTACAAGGCTGCTGTAATTTGTATTTTGGGAAAGCAAATGTAAAATATCTTTAGGCACTGTAAATTTAGATGGCTTACCAAAAAACATCAATAACATTCCCAGCAGAAAGGGCAAAACAGCCCACTCACCTGCTAGACATTTTCGATACAGTTTACTTCCCAAAATTTCTCTAGAGGTAAGCATAAGTCTGTTTAGATTTGTTAAAAATAGTGGAAATCGGCACAAAGTAATCTATTCTTTTCAAGGGATGTGGATCTAGCCAATAAAATAGGACTCCAGGATTACCTTCGTATCTTTTTTATATCTTCATACTTTCTACTTCCTTGTCCTACACTATAAAAAAAGCAAATTGCTTAATTGTTTTACTAAGACCTACTCACCTCTTAGGTGTTTCAAAAAATGTAGTTAATATGGCTCCTTCATAAAAAAATGTATGTTCATACACCTATAGCTTGTTGATTACAGCTCATTTATCTACTTGACTACCCTGAAAAACAGCTCTGCCTCATTGTGACTCTCAGGTCAGCTGCCAGCAAAAAATTGAGCTACTTTTATGATGAGCGCTATCAAGCAGAGCTTTGAAAGTGACATAGAATAGTATTTTTCTTCTTTCAGGCAAAGTTGTTTTATATCCTGCCTCATATTATGCTGCATATAATCTTTTAGGAGTGCATCATCATCCTTTTTCAAAGTACATTATGGCATATGGGGACAGCAATGCAGACTCTGAATCTCATTTTGGGTAGAATCAACAATTTATTGGTGGTCATCTTCATATTCACCAGGGTATCATAACAGTGATGCTCCAGAATTGTGCATTATTTTCTTGGTAATGGTGTTTCTGGCTAGTTTGAAATTATCCAGATTATGGATTTCCAGCCATAGGTAAATGTTCTGAAAGAAACAGGCACATTGGCTAGTAGTGGAATTACTTTGTAGTGGGGAACCTGGTACAGTATTTCACTCCTCCAAATTCTCCACATGAGTTGGACTGGTAAAACATGTTCCTCACATTGCTCTCTCTTGCTGATGACAGAAAACATCATTGTTCAGGTATGTTCTGCCCTCTGTTGCCAAATATCAAGACTAGAAGAAGAGAATGGGGACCTGGGAAGAAAACCTGAAAGTTCTCACTGTCGCTTCAGCTGTGACCTTAGGTGCATGATGGCCTCTAAGACTCAGAACCACACCCCTAAATTGCGTATCCCTTGCATGAGGTTGAAAAGGGTTTTGTCTCAGAGATCTAGAAAACATTAGTATATTTCCGTTTTAGTGTCCTTCGTCTTATCACGTACTTGCGAGATGTGCTGAAGCTGCCATTTGAATCTAAGGATGCACTTATTTTCAAATTTTGTGGCCTAATCATATCTCAGTATGTTCATGACTGGTTAACCAAGCCAACCCCACTGTAGCTCTCAAGTTTTTAAGCAGTTTTTCTCTATTTAAAATGAATCAAATGTTGAATTAGGTATTATGTTAAAAAAAAAAAAAAAATCTGTGTGCTACAAATTTTTAATCATTCCTATCACTCATTTCTGTCTGGTGTCTGATGTTTCTGTTTATTGCACACAATAGGCATCCATATATATACTAAGTTTTAGCCCACGCTTGAAGTACATTGTTATTCAGCCTTGTACTTCAGAGGGCTGATGGAAAGTAGGGCAAGAATGAAAAAAAGAGATATAATTCCTGTCCTCCCACATACATTCTTGTACAAGTCTTTCTGCTTTGTATTGCACCTGAAAAAAAGTGGTTGACAATATTATTTTCTCCTGTCTGCAGTCAGTTTATCTAGTATAATTATTAAACTCTTATTGGCAGGACTATTCATTCTTACACATTAGAATAAGGGTCCTGGGCCAAAGTCATGTTTCCTCTGCTACAGTAAAGAAAAAATATCACTGAATAGTTATTTCTGTATGGTTGGTTGGTCTTATACTATTCTCCTCAGGTATAAGATAAATCTAAGTCAGTTGGATGTTTATTATATCTTTAAGATACGCCTGCCTTCCCCAACCAGACAGTTTAATGTCTTTCTCAGGTACTCATTATCCCTTGCTCTGGTTATTGCATTTTTGTTACCTTAGCAAACATGACCATATCCATTCAGAGTGTGGCTGCAAAGAGCACTCTGACAGTCTCTTCAGTCTGTTCAGAACGTAGGGTACGCATCTGTTGTCAGGTGATTCATAGCAAACCTTATTTTGCCTGTAATCTTTTGCTGAATACTCAGTAACTCCTGCTGTCTGAAAGCCTTCACTTTTCAACAAGTAGGTTCTAGAACAGCACCTCTGACTTTCCTTTCCGTGGTGACCCTCTTGGACACCAGGTACCCACCAAAGCTGCTCTATCACTGTCTCTCTCAGGTGAGCAGGGAAAAGAAAATATAACGAAAGGCTTGTGGGTTGAGATAGGGACAGGGATGTCGTTCACCAGTTACCATCATGGACAAAACAGACTTGACTTGGTGAAATTACTTTAATGAATTAGTAATAAAGTCAGAGTAGGATAATGAGAAATGAAACCAACCCCTAAAATCACCTTTCCCCCCTCCCTCCCTTCTTCCTTGGCTTCATTTTATTCCTGAATTCTTTACCTCCTCTCTGCTAGTGGTACAGTGGGATGGGGAATGGATGCTGTGGTCAGTTCATGACATATTTTCTCTGCTGCTCCTTCCTTCTTCAGCTGTACTACAATCTTGTGTAGCTACGAGCATCTGCCTTGTTTTATTCAACTGAAAAATAGAGGTAGCATATAATTGACTATTTTCTGGAAATAATTGAAGACAAGTGGTCAATCTTGTGTGTTCAAGTATGGACATATCTTTTCAATTTTTTTTTAATGTTGATATGTTAAGAGATGAACAGATTGAGAGCGAGCATTTTTTTTTTCTCTCTCTAAAAGAGAACAGGAATGATCAGACTCAGCGTTGGCAATTTTAAAACAGCTGTAAAATGTATGTGCAGCACTTGTGTGTAATTCATTTTAGTGACAAAGAAACATCTCTTAAGACTGTTCTATGTAATGTGACATCATACGTACTTACAGATGGACCAAAGTACCCGTGTCTGCCCAATAAAGCTGTATTAATCTCTCTTTGAAACGTAGCTAGTAGCAGAAGAGAGCCATTTATAAAATTTACCTTTTTGACAACAGAGACATCTTAGAACACCTTGAATAACTCCCTTTTTTAAATAAAAAAAATAATATTTAATTTAAAAATTAAGCAGGAGACTTCAGGCTTTCAATAACCCCAGTGAGACTCTGGGTGCAACTAGATCTCTTATGCTCCCCCAGCATCATGATTTACTTTATGTCCTGAGCCAAGACTGGTATGAGAGAAGTTCACACTGCACTATGGAAAATCCTCCAAGAAATTGGCCTTTGAAAAAAAAGTGGAAGGCTGAACTCCTACTCCCTTTAGTATTTACAGAGAGATGCTGTTTAATGATTTATTGAACAATTTCAAAATAAACCAGTTTAACAAAAGCACTTCTGTACTAGTTATGCCACATAGAATCTTGGAATCATAGTATAGTTAGGGTTGGAAAGGACCTTAAGATCATCTAGTTCCAGCCCCCCTGCCATGGGCAGGGACACCTCACACTAACCCATGCCACCCAAGGCTCTGTCCAACCTGGCCTTGAACACCACCAGTGATGGAGCATTCACAGCTTCCCTGGGCAACCCATTCCAGTGCCTCACCACCCTTACAGTAAAGAATTTCTTCCTCATATGCAATCTAAACTTCCCCTGTTGAAGTTTGAACCCATTACCCCTTGCCGTCTCACTACAGTCCCTAATGAAGAGTCCCTCCCCAACATCCCTATAGGCTCCTTTCAGATACTGGAAGGCTGTTATGAGGTTTCCATGCAGCCTTCTCTTCTCCAGGAAGAACAGCCACAACTTTCTCATCCTATCTTCATACAGGAGGTGCTCCAGTCCCCTGATGACCCTCCTGGCCCTCCTTTGGACTCATTCCAAAAGTTCCATGTCCTTTTTATGCTGAGGACCCCAGAACTGCACACAATACTCCAAGTGAGGTCTCACGAGAGCAGAGTAGAGGGGCAGGATCACCTCCCTCGACCTGCTGGTCATGCTCCTTTTGATGCAGCCCAGGATACATTTGGCATTCTGGGCTGCGAGCACACACTGCCGGCTCATGTTTATTTTTCCGTCGATCTGCACCCCCAAGTCCTTCCCTGCAGGGCTGCTCTGAATCTCTTCTCTGCCCAACCTGTAACTATGCCTGGGATTGTTCCGATCCAAGTGTAGGACCTTGCACTTGACATGGTTAAACTTCATAGTCAAGCAGAGTTTCCTGAATGTAGGTGCTGGGGAACTGAGATGTAGCCCCATGCAAATAGGATTGGCAGATTTAGGGCTGTCTAGTCCTCTAATGCAGCTTCTATACTCTGTAGTTAGCAATGGTCTTGATATGTTCTACTTTACAGCGTGTATAAATGAGACAGAGGAAAGACGTGCTTATCTTAAGTTCCTCTCTATGCAAAGGGCCTGTAGCTAGTACATAAAGGTTGAGTACAGGAGCAGGGCAGGTGCTGAGAGATCTTTTTCCTTCCAAACTAGAGAAAAGCGCAGCACACTGAAGTTCTAAGCCAAATACTTGTTTCTTTGTGACTCCGTCCTAGTTACAGCTGATTTTTTTTTCAACAGTTTCCCAGAGTTTATTTTGAATCTGTTTACATTTTTGAATTCTACAACATCATGTGGCAAAAAAGAATAATTACAGCACAGCTATGATTTGCATGGAAAATTACTTCCTTCAACATTAAATCTATTCGTTGCCTCTATATGCAAAGGTCCACTGGAAACAAATGTATTTTATGCCATGTATGTATGACTAACTTATTCTTCTAAGCACTAATAGAGTAGGGAAAGGGCAGCACAAGCAGATAAAAGCTTTTCCATGGGTTAGAAATTTCCATGGATTTCTAATGGAAATGTGAGATCGGTAGGATACCCATAAAAAAAATTTCCATTTCTGGAAAAGTTCTTTTCTGTTTTTAAGGAGGCTTAAGATGGAGATCATATTTGAATAAACAAAAAGGCATTCAGAGGGGTCAGTTATGGGAATTGCAAATAAGAGTAGTTTCTAACACTGACAAAAGAAGGTGTCATCATGCAGAGTGGGAAGTTTGCAAAATAAATGTTTTGACTCTTTCTCAGCCTTCAAACCACTCCTAGTATACCTGAAGAAATACCTGTAGCACAGATGACAAGTATTCTGTGTTTACTAATGCAGGGGCAGAACATAAAAGCATGTATTTTTTGAAGGGAATGTGCCTTAGAATGTGTTTCTTGTGTAGACTGCTGTTTACTCGTACACCTGCGCAAGGCAGACCACACACATGTGGAAAGCATGTGGGACAAATCCAGGAAAGGTGTGGGTTTTGCAAAATTATCTGGGTCTTAGCGGGACTTCTGAATCTGAAATATTGGTCTGCAGCCTGCAAATCACCCCTGCTCTAGCAGATCCATAATCAAGAAGATGCATATTGCCTTTCCCCTACTCTGCTGTTGACCCCAGCATTTCTGTGGGGTTCTGCCAACTCAGCTGCATTCACCAGGCTGGAAGCAGGCTCATACCCAGCTCTAGATTAGTGTTGTGTCCTGTTACTGCCCAGACGTGGCCCTGGGCCAGCCCCAAATATAACATGAACCTCTGGTGGGTGGAAACTGCTCCTAATTTCAAACCCGAGATGCTCCAGGGGAGTTTGAAATTAAGCAAAACACATCTGCCCATCCCTCATTATTGTTGCTGTTATTGTTGTTATAACCTTTCATTACACTAATCCACATTTTTGTTCCACATTGTGAGTATGCGAGAGGCTGGAAATAGTCATTAAAATGCGATAATGTTTAAAATTCTAGCACATTAACACTGACATTTTGCCTTCTAAACAATCTCAGGTAATGAAGGTCAATACAAGCAAACAGTCTGTCTACAGCCCTTCGTTAGAGGCTTTCTGTGCTTGGACTTCACAGCAGGGGACTGTCAGGCAGAGTGTTTTCCTCTGTGCAGCTTCACTCTGAGTGCTTGCTGCAGCTGGCTTCAGCATATGGTAGAATATGAAGATATTTTCTGGGGTCCACTGCCTCAATCACTGTTTAATGATTAATTACTGCAGGCTGGTGTCAGGGTGAGACATTCAAGGCTTCAGGCAAAAGTCTTAACTACACAAAATGACAGCAGGTGGGATTTTGCCAAAAAAAAAAAAAAAAAAAAAAGAGAGTAACTTTGCACTGCTAGTTCTAATGATTTGAGCTGCCTTTTGTAAAAGCAAGATGGTAAAAGACTGAAACTATCAGGCAATAAATGCCAACAATAACAGGAAATTGTTCCCAGAGAGAGTTTTAGGATGTTTGGTCATGTTGAGAAAATGTTATAACTAGATCTTTTGGAGCTAAGTGGGGACTTCTGAGATATCTTCTCTCAGACCATCTCCAAGCAGGAGTGAACACAGCCTTCAACCATTCAGAAGCTAAACACTTTGAGAGACAGGGAGGCTGATATCCATGAGAGCTACGAAGCCAAGGGGCGGAACTTGGCAGTCCCAGCTCCATTGTTACTGATGGTCTGGTGGTCACACTGCTTTCTGGGCCAGATCTTGAGCTGGCGTCAGTGCTGTGGGCTGCTGCTGAATAGCACACGGCTCCTCACCAGGCACAGGGGTGCAGCATTACCATCAGCACTGCCATCCAAGGCTATGTTAAGGCAGCTGGGATGTAGTCCTGTGGTCTGCAGGGATATTAGGGGAGACAGAAAGCTATCTTTGCCTTATCCTGTGGTTCTGCACTGCACACATCTCTGTTGGGGGAGAGACTGTGACCTCTTGAGCCTTAACTTCATGATTATCGAATCTCTCTTCCAGCTGCATCAGCCTCAAATTGATGTAATGAGGATGCAAGGTATCAAAGATGTTTAAAGTCTTTTGTTCGGTTTTTAGAAATGCATCTTAAAAACTATTAATTTGCTTTCATGACTCTGTGTGTGTATAAAACTTTCCACAAGATATAATTATCTCCCACCTACAACGATAAGAGTTGAATGTATGCTTTAAAAAAGCCTAGGTTAATTTTCTTCAGATTGTCCTTCATCTTAAATGCAAAATGAGTGTAAATGATGCAATTCATGTTTAGTATCAGGTTGCAACTGCTTTGTGCTTGTGCCAGTGACTCTACAGAGCAACACAGAATTAGATCTTTAATCTCAAGTGCATTTGTCTTTGATAAAAATATGAAAAACACTTACTTTGAAGATGAAGCATTTCACGGTGCATAGCTTGGGATTCCATCTTGTGCAATGCCATTAATGAAGCCAAAATCTCACCATCTTTCAAGTGAATGTGGAGATGATTAGCTCTGGAAATGCTTTTGGTGATTGGGCAAAAATGTTTTTCTTCCCTGGATAAAAAAGTATCCACTCTTGCTGGCTGTTGAAAGTCAAAAACTGTTTATGCTTTTGGAACAGATTAGAAATAAAAATCAATTTCATTTTTTTTTCTGCAAAGAGTTGATTAATAATGAAGTAGAAAAGAAAATCTTGTAAGATGTATTTGTTGTAGGAAAGGTTATTTTTTGAGGAAACAATATTGACTCACTCTAGGTGAAATTACTGCATTATGAAAGTATTTCATTTTCATGAATTAAAGGAATTTTTCACTGTACATAATCAAAATGTTGGGTCTTTTTTTTTTTTTCCTCTTGGTTGAATATTACAAAGTATAGAAAAGACTCAGTTGTCTACTAATAAAAAACTAATTTTAGCTGTGAACAATCTTTAGTCCTTTTATTGTTATATGAAAAGAATGATGTTAAGTGAAAAGCAGCAGAAAATTAATGGGCAGGTTACCCAGCTTTTGCAGTCACAATAAAATGCAACATTATTTGTCAGTTTTTAATGCGATATTAACTGGTGATGGGTGAACCACAAAAGGCTGAGAGACTGTTTGAATAATCACTAGAAACATAGATGCTTACTTAAACTTTATCTGAATGTCTGAACACTGTAGCATAGGGACAAACTTAGTGCAGCTGTCTGGGTAAAAAAGGGCGATGACATAAAATGCCATACTTTGGAAATAAGACTTTTAGTTCTCTGATGTGGACTGGCAATGCTGTAAACAAAAGAGCACTTCTTCTTCTCTCTTGTTTAAAATAATAAAAAGCACTAGAGAAGACACATGAATAAAGGTATTCAACCTCTTAAAACCTCCAGAAAAGGCAGACAATTTTAGGTAACTTTAAAAAATTAATCTAAGTTATTCTGCATGCATCTAATTTTAACAGTTAAAGTAATATGATTAGATGACAGCAAATAAATGAAGCTTATAGAAAAAAATGCTGAATTTTTTTTTTACCACAAAAAGAAAACTTATTTTTCAGATTGAAAATTTCAATCCAGAATAATTGTTGTGATCTTAAAAAATAATTGAAGGGAATAATTCCTAGGTGCAACTTCGAAGTCCATCAGGCACAAAGACATAAGCATTGTTTCACAGCACTCCTGAGCTGCAGATTATGGACCATCAAAGAGTATTTTAATGAAATATCTGTGTGTTTGTTTCACTGGGAAACATCTGAACCTTCACTATAATGCAGCACCATCCCCCCTGTGATGAGTGGAACCAGGAAGTGATCAACAGCCCTACTTGATATGAGATGTCTAGGAGGACTTTTTCATCTGCTCTCTGAATGGACAGACTGTGTCCACTAACTAGCGAGATAAATCAGTCAGAGTAGGGTGCGTCACCTCGGAACTAGATGTCAAAGAGATAAGAAGGCATTTCCTTTAATAAAAATAGTGTCTAAGGACAAACAGTATTTGGTAGCAGGAACTTTTAATGAGAATGTCATTAAGGAATTCAGTCTACACACCACAAAGTAGTGCAGAGGAGACCCACCTGACTTTTCTGTATTTTTTTTTCTTTTTTTTTCTTTACCTACCGTCAAACATAAAGAAGATATTTTTGGTGAGCTAAGTCTGTGTACTGAAGTGAGGAGCCTCACTTGCAGCAGGTCACAGATTTGCCAGTAGGTCTGTATCAGCTCCTGGCAAATTGTCACCATGGGCGGATGATTTCTTGGATAGCATCTCTAGTCATGTTCTGTGAAACTGCACAAGAAACAGAGAATACCCATATAGAGTGAACATCTCCCGTAAAGAGGATTGGAGGAGTTTAACTAGAAAGTATATCCCAGATGGAATTTTGGTACAGAACTGAAAGGCTCAGTGCATTCAGGCTTAGTGAGCTTGTTTTCACTTTGCATTATATAAGTTATCTGTCTAGCCAGGAGCAAAATCTATGTCCTTGCTATCTAACATTTGTAACTTTGAGTGCCACCACCTGGAAGCTCCAAATACATCAAAAGAACTACAAATCAAAACAGAGATGAACAATGAGTATACAAAAGAATCCTAAACTGAAGTTTCTGTTATTTTGAGTTTGCAGAGCTCATTATTAGCATCATCAGGTGGTTGTTAGATTTATGCCAGGCCAGCCTTAAATCTTCAAGTAAAAATTAAAAGGAAATTCAAACATTAATTATCCACATTAAAGAAAAAAACATTTAGAATTATTAGTGTCCTGTTGCAATTGTATTGTAGTCATTGCCTTGTGTTTTAGCTCCTTCAATCCAGAAATCATCTCATATCATTTTAGATGACCTATTCACGTTTCCTGTTACTTGTCTGACATTTCATAGGAGTGCAGGACTTTCAGAGGTGTCACGTCACAACTACTAGGACTGTGATGTCCTAAATCTGCCAGGCTTTCTGCTAGTTTTCCAGATGACTGGATTTCTTTAGAAGCAAAAAGAGTGTGATTTTATTTCAGAGGTTAAGACTCCTCGGAAGCCTACAAACTACAGAAATTCTTAAAAGATTTAGGTGAACAGTAGATTTTTCAATGCCATCCTGTGAAAAAATATATGCAAAATCTCTGATCTCTTTTAGTTCAGCTGGCATATTTATATCTCAGATTTTATGAGGCTTGAGCTTTCAGAGTAGTGGTGTTATGATGAGTTAACACCACTGCTTAGATTGTTCACCAGCCAAATAGCAAAATTTCTTAATGTCATTTTATGGGACTTATAAGACATTAAAATAAATATGATTGCTGTTCCATAAAACAGAACAGTTCTCCACATACTTTATGTATGCAAATACAATATCCTATCTCAGCCTCCAGTGCCCATAGTAAGTTACCCTTAGAGTTTAGACTGAATAGCTGTTATTGGTTTACATGCTCCTATACCTTTGTATTTCACATAAGTAACAATGAAAGAAGCTTATGGAAAAAATAGGAATGATGCCTTATATGCCTGACCATACAGACGAGAAGCTTTTCTCTTTCTGCGAGAGTAGAACATTTGTCCAATTGAAACATATTTTCAAAATGCAGAACAGACTGATTTTCAAAACCAGGTAGCTGGGATATTCAATGAACGGCAAAAGTTTCTTTAAAAAGCCACTATCACATGAGGCCAAATATTCGCATGGGTCAATGGACAAGGTAATCAGCATACCTAGAATCAGTAGTGCACACTAATAGAAAGAATATCAGGTAGAAATTTTAGCATGCTTATTGTTTAAACAATCTCTACTAGGTATGAGAAGAATGGCTTTTATCATAATTACCTAGTCTAAAAATTTTACATCAAAGCATATTGTCCACTCCTCCAAAGGAATTTTTGATCTAAGTGGACCCCAAGTCTGTTTTCCAAATACTTTCTCCTGTATCATAAAATGGGGGGAGAACCTTAGCACAAGGCCATTTCCATAGTCCCATGTTTGATGTTAGGTATTTAACATTAAACAATTGCTATTTTTTCCCAATAAATTATATTTTGGAATTAATTGAATGTGGAATATACACCAAAAACAATGGCTGAGCTGAATATTACAAACCTGAGGGTAGAAAGATGCAAGGTTTTTTAAAAGATGGGAGTTCAAATGGAAGAGGAAATGAATCACCAATTTATGAAATCACCAGCATATGAAAATAACCAACTAATGAATGCATAAGTTAGAGAAATACTGAAAAAAAGTAATGTGTGCAAGTCAAAGTAATAATTCATGCAGCCACTGATCTTGGCAGCATTACAGAGGTAACATTTTTGCAAGGTTAAGCTGTCTTTGAACTTTTCCATACTATATTAGGTGCAAATAGACATTTCTTCTGTATCAAACATATATCTTTTTGTTCTTTTGCTTAAAAAATATCTCAAATTATGACAACAGTAAGAAAAAAAATAAATCCTCACTATTGTATTTTTCTTCTCCGCAACACATAAAATATATTTGAAGATATAAAACCAACTGGGTATTTTTCCACATTCCCAGTCTTTTTTAGATTCTCTGAAATAAAATAAAATAAATGAAGGACATGGAACTATTGGAACAAGTACAGGGGAGGTCCACAAGAATGATCAGGGGACTGGAGCACCTGCCTTATGAAGTTAGGCTGAGGAAGTTGTGGCTGTTCAGCCTGGAGAAGAAAGAGAAGGCTGCATGGAGACCTCATGGCAGCCTTCCAGTGTCTGAAGGGGGCCTATAGGGATGCTGGGGAGGGACTCTTCATTAGGGACTGTAGTGATGGGACAAGGAGTAATGGGTTAAAACTTCAACAGGGGAAGCTTAGATTGGATATGAGGAGGAAGTTCTTTACTGTGAGGGTGGTGAGGCGCTGGAATGCCCAGGGAAGTTGTGAATGCTCCATCCCTGGTGGTATTCAAGACCAAGTTGGACAGAGCCTTGGGTGGCATGATTTAGTGTGAGGTGTCCCTGCCCATGGCATGTGGGCTGGAACTCGACGATTTTAAGGTCCTTTCCAACCCTAACTATTCTATGATTCTATGATTCTACAATCTTAGACTAGTAGTACTCTTTGGTGGCCATCTGCATCTTTAGGTCTGTCTTTTAAGCAAAGGTATTAGTAACACCTAGCTCAGCATATAAAAATTGAGACTTGGAGAGACTTCTTTCATCTATCCCATAGTTTTGTCACAGTGATGTCTAACTGAAAAGTCTGAGTCAAATGGAGTTGAGATTTTTTTTTTGTTTGATTTTTTATTAAAAGAAAAAAGGTATTGATTCACTTCCTTTGGTGGACTCAGACATGTCTATGGAGGATAATGTCTAGAAATAATAAAATGAGGGACAAAAAAGAAGAAATAGATCAGAAGAGAAAGCCTTGACAATAGGATACAGGTTTGTTTGAGTTTTGTATGTTTGTTTTTCTTGTGCAGAGGATTCAGGTTCAAATTCATCCTAGGTGTGTCATTAATTAAAAATATAAATGATCGCTGCTGGAACCTTAAAGTGAAATGGGCTGTAGCACTGAGTATTCTTTCTCAACATATGGGACAGTATTGAATGTTTTGCACAATTCCAGGTAGATAACATCAACTGCTCTACCCTTGTCCATCAGTTCTGTAGCTCCATCATAGAAGGCCACCAGATTGGTCAGGCAGGATTTCCCCTTAGTGAAGCCATGCTGGCTGTCACCAAGCACCTCTTTGTTTTTCATGTGCCTCAGCATGCCTTCCAGGAGAATCTGCTCCAAGACTTTACCAGGCACAGAGGTGAGGCTGACTGGCCTGTAGCTCCCTGGCTCATCCATTTTCCCCTTCTTGAAAATGGGGCTTATATTTCCCTTTTCCAGTCATTGTGAACTTCACCTGACTGCCATGATTTTTGAAATGTGATGGACAGTGTCTTTGCAATTTCATTTTCCAGCTCCTTCAGGAGCCACGGATGGATTTCATCTGGTCCCATAGGCTTCTGTACTTTCAGGTTCTTAACATGGTCTTGAACCAGATCCTCTCCTACAGTGGGCCCAGGGCCTTCATTCTCACAGTCCCTGTGTCTGCCTTCCAAGACTTGGGTGGTGTGGTCAGAGCATTTGATGGTGAAGACTGAGGCAAAGAAGTCATTAAGAACCTCAGCCTTCTCCAAATCCAGGGTAGCCAGTTCTCCCAATAGC
>JAOEHY010004005.1:0-83749 GCA_025447955.1 Psilopsiagon aurifrons | reverse complement strand
GACGTCATGCCGGCGAGGCTTGGGCGCGCCCTCGCTGGCGCGCCGCCAAGGTGACGTCTTCGGGAGCGCCCACGTGACGCGGCTCCATTGAGAAAACGCCGTCCCGGCGGCGCGGCCCTATATAAGGGCGGCTGCGGGCACCCGGGGCCGGGCCGGGGTACCGTGGGGCACCGGACTGCAGCGCTGGCAGCGCCTTCGTCTTCCTCATCCTCCTCTTCCTCCTCCCTCTCCCTCCTTCCCTCGGCCGGAGCCGCCATGGTGAACCTGCGGGTGTGCGCGCTGGAGTGCGAGGCGCTGCGAGGGCTGCTGCAGGAGCGCGCCGCGCAGTGCCTCGTCCTCGACTGCCGCTCCTTCTTCTCCTTCAACGCCGCGCACATCCGCGGCTCCTGCAACGTCCGCCTCAGCACCATCGTCCGCCGCCGCGCTAAGGGCGCCCTGGCCTTGGAGCACGTTGTCCCCAACGAGGAGCTCCGCGCCCGCCTGCGCCAGGGGCTGGTTCACACCGTGGTGCTGCTGGATGAGCGCAGCGCCGACCTGGAGCTGCCCAAGCGCGATAGCACGCTGCTGCTGGCCCTCGGCACCCTCTGCAGGGAGGCCCGCGGCGCCCGCATCTGCTTCCTCAAGGGTGAGTGGCCCCGGGACCGCCCTGGCAGCCGTCGGAGGGGAGGGGGGACCGCGGCAGTGCCGTTCTTGGGGCTCCGCTCGCCCCCCCGGCCGTGCCGCGCTCATCCGGCGCCTCTCTGTCCCCTCTGCCCCTGCAGGAGGTTACGAAGCGTTCTCGTCCGCGTGTTCCGAGCTCTGCACCAAGCCGGCCGCCCCGACGGGCCTCAGCCTGCCCCTCAGCGCCAGCAGCCCGTCCGGCAGCGCCGACTCGGGGTGCAGCTCTTGCGGCACCCCCCTCTACGACCAGGTGAGGGGGGCCGGGCTGGTAACTGCGGGAGGGACGGACGGGACGCGGAGCGGGCGATGGGAGGAGGGGGAAGGCGGTCGGCAGCCTCCCGAGCGAAGTTAACCGGTTGTCCTTTCTGTTTTAGGGTGGGCCGGTGGAAATCCTGCCGTTCCTCTACTTGGGCAGCGCTTACCATGCCTCCCGGAAAGACATGCTGGATGCTTTGGGAATCACGGCGTTAATCAATGTATCAGCAAACTGCCCCAACCACTTCGAAGGGCACTACCAGTATAAAAGTATCCCCGTGGAGGACAACCACAAGGCAGATATCAGCTCCTGGTTTAACGAGGCGATTGATTTCATAGGTAAATGAGCTCTCTTTACAGTCTGTTCTTTTTCTGGGGTATTATGCCCTGGGAAGTGATTTTGGGGGTATTGTTTTCCCCAGTAAAACCTACATTTGAGACTGGGGAGTTTAATTCTATTACGGAGATAGGCCTGGGGATTATTTCCATGTATTTTATCCTACTCCGAAGAGAAATCTTGGCTTCATAAAGCTGTTTGAAATCTTGAATCGAGAGGCACTGGTCTTGCAGAGAGCTAGTGAATTTTAGCGGATCAGAATTAAAGTCATCTTGCAAGAACTGCAAAAGTGACCTGGAGGAGCTATTAGTATAATTGGAATTGGAGCCCAGAATGAAAATAGCTAGACTGCTGGTTCCCTCAGGACAAAGGCTCTCTTTGTCTCAAAAGCACGGGTGAACCTATTAAGCTAAGGAAGGGATGGATTAAAGCAATGTAAAACAGGAGCCTGTGCTTTCCCACCTCTGGAGGCAGTGGGACTTACTTGCTAACCGTGTATTTTAATTCTTTCAGACTCTGTTAAAAACGATGGAGGAAGGGTATTTGTGCACTGTCAGGCTGGCATTTCCCGGTCAGCAACTATCTGTCTTGCTTACCTCATGAGGACCAACAGAGTCAAACTGGATGAAGCCTTTGAGTTTGTGAAGCAGAGGAGAAGCATCATCTCCCCAAACTTCAGCTTCATGGGGCAGCTGCTGCAGTTTGAGTCACAGGTCCTTGCCCCCAACTGCTCAGCGGAAGCTGGTAGCCCTGCTCTGTCAGTGTTGGACAGAGGAGCATCAACCACCACAGTCTTCAACTTTCCAGTCTCCATCCCTGTTCACACCTCATCCAGTGCTTTAAGCTATCTCCAGAGCCCCATCACCACTTCCCCAAGCTGCTGAAAAGCGGGTGAAAATATGGCCAGAACTCAGATTTACTGTCTCAGAAGTGCAATAACTACAGGGACAGTGTCATCAGTCACTTGTGTTTTGTGGGGAACCATCCATGCATCCCAGAACAGTGTCATTAATGGAGAGGAGCTCACCTGATGCCAGAGAATTAGGTGTTACTGACTGTTCTGACTTCTGAAGCCAGGATCTGGATGTCTACACAGATATCAAAGGACACTGTCTCTTCTTGAGCTGTTCCTCTTTTGTCTTCTGTCTGTCCTAAGCCTGCTCCATTTTTAGTAGCATGCTCACCAGTATTCCCATTCCTGGACACTTTGAGCAACACTGATGCTGTCCCTTTTTATATGACAGTCCTATTTATTTATTTTTACATTAGTGCATTGGGGTTTCTTGCCTTCACAAACCTAAAGTTTCATTTTTAGAGAAACCAAATACCTCAGTATTTTTTTGGTACTATAATCCTGTGTGTATATATCTGTCAGCTCTTCTTGTTTCCCAAGCACTGACGTGAAAGCACCAGGCGAGTGCTTTTTTGAGTTGCCAAGGGTTGTATGTTTGCTGGTTTATTTATGATGTGAAATAATATATTTCTTCTTATGAAGACATAGTTTTGTTACATTATAACTTTTTTTTTATACAAACAGAATAAATTATGGTATTTCTATTGAGCTGGATGATACATTCTTTAAAATCTTGTATTTTTACAGTCCCAAAGCCCAAGTGGAAGCTCCCAGGGGAAGAGCCATAGAAATCTGAATTTGCAGCTCTGCTGACCTCAGCTCTTGGCTGAATTAGACAGAAAAATGGGCTTAAACCACATAATTGACGGGAAACTACTGCTGCTCCTTAACCTGAGCTTTTCTTTGTCCCTGTATAATTACATGCAGTGGCAAAATGCCAGGGCTGGCTTCTCAGCTATAAGGTGGATTTGGCCACAGTGACGGCCACAGAGCTGTAGCAGTTTGAACCAGCTGAGACTTGGGCACAGGGTTACAGTGAATTCCAAATAGCCCTTCTCTTAGAAAGGAAGATGGAGCTTCCTATTACTTGTTTACTTTTAATGCTTCAAAGGTTAAGGCTAAAAATTAACCTGTTGGTAACAGATCTCCACTGCTCCTGAGTTTGTGCCAAGGTGTCTTCTTTTTCCATCCCACCTCCTTGATTGCTTTTTGCAACTCAGACTGTCTCTCATGCCTGGAATGAAGTATTGGACTTGTTGGGCTATGGCTGTAAATAAATCAGGGCATAACAAGAGATCAGGTAACCAACAAGGTGCTTATTTTCTAAAGCAGACCCAAATAAATGCTTTCCTTGTGTAGATTCTCACTAGAATGACTTACCTGGCATTTAGTTGCAGCAGTGGAAAGAGTTTTATGTAGCAAGCATATTAAAAGCCAGGCAGAGAAGCTCTAATAGATCAGCCCTCCTGGCAGCTCCTGGCCAGGAGCTGCAGGGGGAGGGTGACAGGCAGGATGCAGTACAGGGTTACTGCTGTGTGGTGTGCCAGAAATGTGCATTTCTATAGGGTGTGTGGGGTAAGGTGTATGTGGGGAGCAGCATTGCTGTGACATACCCTTATGAGGAGAAGCTGATGGGGAAGAGACACGGCTGGAAGCTTGCTTTGCTAGGTAGGGTGGTAACACAGGTAAGAAGGGAGATGGTTGTGGGGGGAGCACTAGGACATCAGGTGTCTTACCTCCACTCCAGAAGGGAGCCACCAGTCCTTGCCTTTCTGATATTCCAGGAATCAGATCTTAACTTTTGCCCCACCAAAAATGGCTTTGCTTGGGCAGATGCAGATACAGCAGGTTATGACACTCAGTGAAAAATCATGGCATTTTAAAAGTTACGGTCCTAGGCTTAATGATGAGAGGGTAGTTTAAGCATAAAGCAGCTCTGTGCTTGTCAAGTAACGAGACAAGCCAAGCACCACAAGCTCCTGCTGAAATCCTCTAAGTTACCTGAAGTATTAATGGTGCTAAAATCCAGGCCTCTTCTCCTGGGAGAAGGTGCCCTTGAAGGATGGGATGATGTGCTGCTGTGTCTGAAACTTCCACGTGCGCTGCCCCTCCGATGCAGCTCTGTCGTCAGCGCTGCGCGTCAGCCATCGCCAAGCTTCAACCTGACACCAAGGGATAAAGAAATGGAGCAGCTAAAAGGAAGAGATCCCTGGGCACTAAGAGACAAAGTTAGAAACACTTATTTTCCTAAAGCATCAAAGTGAACATCTTCCCCAAAGTCTGTCCCATGCTGCAGATCCTGCAAAACCCCTTTGTCCATGGAAAGTGCCTGGGCAGGTTGTGCTGCTCAGGAGGATTGCACCTACCACTGGTCTTCCTGTAAAGCATACAAGGCAGTTTGTGAATACGTGAGCCCTTTTACACCTGCAGTAACAATGGAGCAAACTTTCACCTTCAAAGCAAAGCAGAGCTTGTTCAGTGGAAAAATACAACCTTGGCAGCCCTGGCCATGCAACTGGTGAAACAAATCCTGCTTGTTAATCGCAATTCAAACAGAAATCCGCTCCCTGTCAGCCAGGGGAGCTTGTTTATGTGTTTCTTGGAACAATAAAACTCATTACCTGGCAGCTGATCAGCTTTCATAACCTAAGCAGGCACCTGACAGAGGGGCACACGAGAGCGCTGCTTCAGCACAAAGCCCATAGCAGAAAAGCCAGCCAGTGACAGCAGGGCTTCGGTCCCAGCGAGGCACCGACGCGCTGCCAGCCCTGTGGATGTGTGATGTCCTTTTCCAAGTCTATCCTGATCCTTCTGTCGCCTGTAATCAGTCTCACAGTGCTCAGAGCCCACAGCCTCCTGCAAAGTCTCTGTGAACAGGATTGCACCCAGATCCTGAACTGCTCCTTGTCCAAACAAGGGGAGGATAAGGGGGGCAGGAACAACAGTGAAAAGTAAAGAGAGATTAGGTTGAGACCTGCAAGCATCACCTTAGTGCCACAGTTGTAGGGGGATGGATGGGCTCAGTTCAGGGGTTTGCTGGGAGCCAGGGGAAAGGAACAGGCAGCAAGGTGAGGGGCAGAGGAGGAGGTATGAGCTGGGCCAGGAGGCACAAGGGACTGGGACAGGCAGAGCCTGTGTGTGGTGGAGGTAGAGGACACCTTGATGACAGCCAAGCTGAACTTTGCCCGCTGTGGATGTGTTAGGGAGGCATTCATTGTCCCTTCTCACCCCTCATTTATTCTCGCTGCTTTGCAGTTTTGTTTGGGATATCGACACATGGTTCACCCTGGTTTACAGCTCTGAACCCCTGTTACCCCCAGCTCCCACATGAGCTGGCTGTCCGTCCATGCTAGCAGGTTTTGGCCTCGACCCTTCCCCTCGTATCCAACCCAAGACCCCTAGAAACCCAGCACACAGCAGGCATGTGTAGTAGGGCTTTCAGCTTGTATAAACCCATAGTTCTACAGTTGCATACATCCCCATGGAAACCACGAGGAGTTTCCCCTTGGTGAGGACGGTGGTAACATCACTTCCTGCTGCTGACAAAACAATTTGTCACAAAGTGATAAAAAAGCATGTTTTGTGTTTGCAGGAACTGGCTCCAGGCTTTGTTCCTCCCAAGCTAGAGGCTGCTCACCCACCCCAAAGGCAAACAACAGCCATTGTGTGCTGCGCAGAGCAGGGATGGGGAGATGTGGACAAACCCTTTGGGTTTCCAAAATGCCAGAGCATGGATCACTGACACCCCAAAAGTTACAAAATGTATAGAGAAAATGGCAGTGTGTACCCCAGAGCAACACATGGGGCTCCATACAGCACCCATAGATGGGTCCCCTGAGGGGTGTATGTGGCCAGCTCACATGGGGACTCAGCATGAGCCATGCCTAACACCCCCCGCAACATGCAATCCCCAGGGGATGCAGTATACCAGTTATCACATGACAAACAGACACAGCTCCAGATTAGATGCATCTCGGGTAATCCCCTTGTCTCAAAGCTTTTGCCTTTCTTTTGTAATCAGCAGTTCAAAAGGCGCTGGGTATACTCAAGCTTAGGGACTATCCTGCATTAGTCACCCCCAGTATCAGACTAGCAGGGCCACAAGGATGTGTTCAGCCATTGCATTGAAAAAAGAACATTACATCCAGATCATACGTAAGCAAATCTAGTTTGCCCAGATACCACCTGGGTTTTTTCTCTGTCTGGCTCTAGGGCAGCATAAAGGGTACTGACAGTCAATTGGAAATGCGGTTTCAGTGCAGCCCTAAGACCCCACTCCCCAGCAGACGAGCTGCAGCGTGATGGGGAAGGAGAAAGATCATGGCACGAGTCCTTAGAAATCACTACACCTTAAACCTCATCTAAACCTGTTTCTTAACCTATCCCTTGCCCAGCAAATGTGTTCATGACATATACCTACACACAGTGTACCCAGAAAGACTCCACTCAAGGCTTTAGCTTCCCCAAATCTGTTCCAATCCAGGGTTGTTGGGAGAGCAGCTAAACTCCAGGCCCAAACCCACTCATGCTGAAGGAGCGAATTAACCTGAAGTTTGCGCTGTGCTGCATGTGGCCTTCCTGCTACATGCTGCTTACTATGGTGCAGATTCAGTGATCACAACTGATGGTCTCCCTGCTACATGCTATTTATTACAACACAAAGTCAGTGACCACAGCTGATGGGGCGCTATCAACCCAACCAAGAAGCATGGCCAAAGCACCTGCAGGTGTGTCCTGTTAGCATCCATCAAGGGCATAAAACGTTAAGTGGGACCCAGCTATTAAAGATGGGAAAGCAGTGCTGAAGGGTAAGATGTTAGACGCTGGGGAGAAGCAAGACTTGCTGGTATTTCTGTGAGGATTTAAGCTGCCCCTGTTGGAGTCCTGGTTCAGGATCTGCTCAGTTCTGTGTGTGTTTTGCTCTCGCTCAGTTGTGGCGATGTACACAAGGGCCATCTCGAAGGGATGAACTCAGGTACCCGAGAGGAAGCAGCTGAGTTGCTCTGCTGCCGGGGTGGGTAAAGGACTCCTGATTTTGAGCGCTATTGCCATTTTGGAAGTGCAACTGTCCAATCCTGTGCCTGTCTGTAGCACTGCCAAAATCCTAGGCAGACCTTGCACTGTTAGTCTGGCACAGAACAAGTTGGCTCCCTCGCTGGAAGGCTGGAGGCCAAAACCAGGCAAAAGGCAGGTTTGTTCTTTGTCCTTACGTGATGTGGGCCAGCCTGTTATCCAGGTGTGGGTTTGTCAGGGCTTTTTTTTCCCTCTCCCTGGCATTCTCCATTTCCAGGGTTTTCCAGCCGCTGTGTGTGGCTGCACACCCTTCCTGCAGTGCCAGGCTGTGCGTGCCCTTACTGCTGAGCCTCGCCAGCACTCCTGGCACAACTGGGGGGCTGAGGGCTGGTTGAGGTCCCTGTGAGGCTGCTGGGTGGGGGGTTTCCTGAGTGATGCTCTCCAGCTCTTGCATTTGCATGCGTTTCCTGCTAGAGACAGAAATGACGCTGCCTGGGCTTCCCCTCCTCGGTGCTGCTGGCAGGCAGTGGAGGGGATGAGATGAGACACCCAGGGGCTGTTTCCAGCTGCTGGGGCTGGCACTGGGTGGATGCATCCTCCTAGTGGGTGCTCAGCAGTGATGTGCTGCTGGCTTGAGGTCTGCAGGGCTGGAGTTCTTTAGGGAGCCAAAAGGGATGCTCATAAACATGCTCAATGGACAGGAGCAGGGATGAAGCACAGCTAATATTACTAAACCCATTACGTCTTGCCTAGGTCTTGTTTGGTGTTCAGGTGGGTGAGGCAGGGATGTGGGAACCGTAATTTCATCAGCCAATTCATTCCAAAATCTATATTGTATAGATCATGTTGGAGCTGTCATGAGTGACCTGGAAAACGCTCCATTTCTCATAAAAGGGTTATGTTTGATACCGATCCCTCTCATTTCAATACCTATTGGTTCCTAAACTATAGAAACCATGTTTAAAAATAAACTCCCACAGGACTCTTATACGATGTAGCTGCCTTCTAACTCAGTAACCAGTTAGCTATAAATGAGCAAGTCCTCAATACACACGCAATACTTCCTAATTATAGCCTTAGAGCCAAACGTAGGTTCCAACTGTACTAAAATAATAAACTACAGTGTGATTTTTAGACTTCTAATTTCTGATATAATTTAATTTTATTGGAAAAGGCCTGAGGTTGTTTTTTGTCCCCAGCAGTTGTAGCAGAAATGTCTCAAAATGGCTTTTTCAGGTCTTTTGCATACTGGAAAGAAGTGGTTTCTTTTCGTTGTTTTCCTAAATTCTTCTCAAAGTATCATCCAGTGTAAATGTATTTCCACTTCAGTATGTTGTTCCCCTTTCAAATCTTAAGGTTGTCTTAAGTGGCAACTGGGTCATAGCACTGGTGGCTTTGATGGCACGTTTTCCTAATTTATGGAGGATATAAACTGCAGATGTTCATTAATTGACTTTCCTGGTACTCTGATACTTGCAGACAAACTGGTAACTACTTTTCCTTCTTGTCTTCTGCAGTGAAATATTGATAATTGTAGTTATATATTTCAGGGGCTTTTGCATGGCGAGTATCTTAAAATCTACATCTCTGTTTTCAGTCCTGTCTGCAAGTAAAATCCTTACATATGACATACACAAGAGAAGTGTGTGAACTTTGCTGCTTTTCTGTGGTTTAAAGTGTCCAGTGCTCACTCCCATTGTCCAGGAAATTGGTACGCCATCAATGTAAACAAGTGGCATAAACTACGTAACCAGGTCTGGTGGGTTGTCTCTAATCACGTAGGCGCTGGTTTAAATGTTCTGTTACAGGATGCTTCCTTGGTCTTTGTTGTTAAAACAGTCAGCAATCCTACACGTGTCGGCTGTGATAGCATCGGTTGTGAACTCAGTCTGTGTCTGGGCACATGTGGCATTTCCCCTGCGTTACTGAGCTTTGCTGGGAGATCAAAGCTCCTAGCTGACAGTCCTGGTGGCAGCCTGGCTCTTCTGCAGCGTGCTGGGATGCTATAACCATGTCTGTGTAATCATTTCTCCCACTACCAGGTCTAGGTGGTTCCAACAGGGCACCTTGAGAGGAGATGACCTCTGAAAACATCTTTAGGTCTTGTTGTCAGCTGAGTAAGAGCAATCCAACTGCTAAGGGCTTTTCAATACATACTAATGCAAGCTGTAGCGTCTGCCGCGATTAGCGGAGGTGGAGCAGGATGGTCGAAGCTGTTCAAATGCTGAAGCCCAGTCAGATGCTGTAGCTTGGCTGGAACCGCTGCTGCGTCACTGGGATGCTTTGAGCAGAAGGATTTCTGGTTGCCCTGGGAGCGGTGCGAGGAGCCAGCTGAACAGCAGATTGCACAGTATAGAACAATAGTTCCCACCCTTTCCTACTGACTGGGAGGAACAGAAAGGAACAAAGCCATTCGCAAGGAGAAAAAAAAAAAGAATCCTTTCAATCTTTGTCTTTCGCTCTTCCCACTCCCCCAGGAGAGCTGCTTCCCTCCTGGAGCCAGCAGACAGTGCCGAGCAGCCCCCAAATTTCAGCACCTTCCCCTGTTCCTCTGTATTCTTTAAGCACTTATCCACAGGCGCCAACAGAGATTCTTGTTTATAACTGCCTTTTGTTCCTCTGTTTACAGCTTCCCTTCCAGACTCCAGGGATGGCTGACGTCAGGGAGCTACATTTGGGCTCATCCTACTTTTATCTGGTGTTAATGCCTTCCATGAGCTGCAGGAATGTGGACCGCAAAGCGAGATGTTGGGGCGGCACAGAGAGAGGGGGCCCTGGGGAAGTCAGAAGGGAGGCAGGCAGCACTGCACCAGGGCATAGCATGATGCTGCCCACTCTTCTCTCCCTGCCAGGCATCAGTTGGTTTGCTGGAGAGCACCATGGTCATTTATGGCCTTCTCTGGGGAGGTCCTGCCCACTGGCACACAGTCCGACTGTCCAGGCAGCTGGCAGAGCTGTACATGGCACCACGAGCTACGCGCTGAGCTATTTTTGAGACGGCTGGGCTGCATCCCAAGTATAGCGTGCTCTATTTCTGGTGCAAAATGATCTTCCTGGGTGGGGGATGCGGAGATGTCTTTTCATATGAAGCACATAGGTTTGGGTTTGGAGGCAGTGAGAGAAAGAAACAGCTGGGCACAGCTGGAAGAGAGAGACAAAAACCAGGCAGAGAGAGCTGGGGGCCATGAAGGTCTCACCCAGAGGGAGAGCTCTGTGCTAGCTGCTGCTGTCGAATGGTTGTTGCCAATGATTTGCTCATGGATCAGGAATCAAAAAGGCCTGGGTCTGGTTTACAGCTGGGGTTTACTGAGGACACTGGAGGGCTTTGCATTTGTTTGAAATAGGCTGCTGGGGGAGTTTGAGATTCCAAAACATTTAACAAGGCTGACAGCGATGAACAGGGATGCTAAATGCAGAGCTGGAAACCTAACTGGTTGCTTTCACCAATTTTGGACCCACCTCTCAATCCAGATCAACCGGATCTCAAGGGCGGCAGATTGCCATTTGTTCACCAGGGCTTAAAGAAATTCCTAAAAAGAATTAACCAAAAGGAGTTGTTTGTTTAGTCCACGGCTTGTAGTGATACCAAGAGGCCCCAGATAGTGGTAGCGGCTCTATTCCAGTGGGGATGTCACATTAATGGGGTAGGAAAAGGAAAGATCTGCTCCTGCCTTCAGGTGCTGGTGCTGGAGCAGGCCATAATTGTGGGGCCTAATCAGGACCTGTGGCACTTAGCCACAGCTAAGTTACCTCCACTCAGCTGTGCACCAGAAAGAGTTTTTCCTTAATTATAAATTGAAAGTGGAAATATTTGGTATTTCCAAGGCCCAGCACAAGACTGACAGCTTTTCCTTTGAGATGTTCTTTTGGAGGAGCATTTGGGCTTTTTTGAGGATGGATGAAAATTTTCCACTTACGGATTTCCAATCAGAGCTGGTTTAATACTTTATATAAAAAATGTTGGTTCTCAGGCATAGGATGCAAAACACTTCCACCTACTACAGAAACACAAAAGAAATGAGTAATAACATCAGAATGAGAACAAGGTCTGTTTGCAGGTAGATAGAAACAATCGGATCCAGCAGGCTGGGACTGAAGTGATGTTTCTCATCAACTTTTTCTGGTTACCAAGAGTAGCAGATGTAAAAATACAAACTGATTTCTAAGGCCAGAACAGACTATTTTGATTATACAATTAAAGTCCTGCATAATGTAAGCCAAGCTTCTGGCTGAAAAGGAGCCTATTGTTTAGAAGAACGCCATCCTGACAAATTATTTCAAATGATGGAGATGTAATTCTTGTAGAGGAATTCTTGGCTTGTGTTTTAGTGGAAAGAGCAGATGACAGTGTTAGAAATCATGGGTTCTCAAAATGTTTGTGTTACTTTGACCAGGCCACCTCCTGTTTTCCTACCTGAGTTTACTTTCCTCTACAGTGAGGACTGTGGTGTTACTCCCTGACATTATCAGATGTAATTGGTTTGTTCACAGGTTGGTGACTGGCAGAAGCAGCTCACTGCTGAGAGCACACGTCCATCAGGCTTTTTCTGGTGGAGAACATTGGGCATTTTCAGGGTGCAATGGTCAGGAGATCCTAGAGTGGTTTGGGTTGGGAGGAACTTAAAGCTTATCCTGTTCCAACCCCACTGCCATGGGCAGGGGCAGCTTCCACTAGAGCAGGTTTCTCAAAGCACTGTCCAACCTGGCCTTGAGATCTCACCATTGCTTTAATGTCAACACATGCTCTGCCAAATTTTTATGCTTAGAGGGGTTGTTCTTTCCCCCCGGACATCGGAGCTTGCAGGGAGGCTGCAGGAGAAGAAAAATCTGTTTGTATTGCAGGGGGAAGAACCAGGAGCTGAGCAGAAATGGGGGATGGGGGGAACGCAGATGGGGGGAAGTGAGGTGTAGGGACTTGCAAGGTCATTGTGGAAGTGGGGAGGCAAAGGGATCAGCAATTTCTGTGTTTGTTACAAGAGGAGATGCTGGAGAAGAAGCTAAGGCAAACTGAAGGGGAGGGAAAGTTGCTTCATATTTGTAGTTGTTTTGTCTGCACAGTGTGGTAATGTTCTGGGTGGAGAGAGATGTGGAGGCTGGCAGCAGAACAGCAGACTTGGATGGATGAACAAGGAGGGTTCAAGAAGCGAGATGGTGAAAAGGTAGATGATGGGGGCCATCAAACCATTTGGTGAGGTAGAAGGGCTGATTCTCCCTTGTTTTGCCCTTCCCACCATGATGTAAGTGGGTATATCACCATGTCAATAGTGGGACCAGTTGCTCCAGGCTGCTCCCCTTACAATCTGGCTTTCCACCAAATTGCCGGTCCTGGATCCAGCCAGAGATCTCCACTTTCCTTCTTTCCTCCTCCCCTTTAAGCCAGTAATGGATCTCCGAAGGGCAGATAAAGGAATGAGAACTGGCATTGCAGGAAGGAGGCTGCCTGTGGGAGCGTGGTGGCCGGCTGAGCAGCCACATGGCCAAAGGTGCTGCCCATGTCTGCAGATGCACTGTGCTGTTTGTGCCGTTGCCTGGTGGCTGTGATATGTTTACCCTCCTCCTGAGCTGCGTGAACTGCTGCTCCCCTGTGCTGCAAGGTTCGGACGAGGCGCTGGAGCTCACTGGCTATAAGAAGTGATGGCCAAGCTGATTTGCCAACTGCTCTGTGGGAGCAGCTTGTCCAACTTGGGGTGCAGAGCCCATGCAGGGAGCAAGGGGTGTGAGTGCTGCAGGGGCAGCAAGCTCCTCCCGTGCCATGTTTGTGCTGGTGTCACTGCTCACACAGGAGCATGTTGCTGGCACGCTCATCACTGAGCTGTCCCTGCGCGTGGCTCTTGTGTGTGTTTGGGGTGCAGTGACCCCCCAAGTGTGAGCACTGTGGCAGTGAGAGCAGGGAACTGAGCACACAGTGGAGGCATCCATGCTGAATGCCAGGATGCAGAGGGTGGCAGAGGAGCCCATTGGGTGTGCTGGAGTTCTCCTCTCGTGAAGAAGAAGCAGCTGCTCAGCACAGCCATGCCCATGCTGCGAGGTGTTGGCTGTGTCAGAACCCCTCTACACAACCTTTGGGGGTCCTCACATGAGAAAGAGCTTTGCGAGACCACTGCCCTTCTCCCCATGCCACCAGGCACAGTGTGCATCCCCCTGGCCCTGCTTTAGCTCATCATCAGCCATGGGGAGCAGTTGGCCGCGTTTCCCTCTTCTTCTTCCAGCCCCATAAGAAAGGGGCTGTTTGTGTGGGGCTGAGCACACAGGGTCCGTGCTGGAGGCTGAGAGCAGAGGGGCTGTGTGAGCCTTCCTGCCTGGCTCCTGCTCCGCACGGTGACGTTGGCGGTGCAGGAAGGAACAGCGAGTTCCTGAGGGGACATTCCTCCCATAGCTGTGCGGGGCCTCTGTCCCCCCCCGCACACGAGCCCGTCTCCAGCCGCTATTATTGAAACCCATTGCCATGGCACCTTTCCAGACCCGTATTCCTTTTCACACGCCAGGGTGGAAGCAAACTTCCCCCTCCCGACCCCAAAGCCATCCAGAGACTTCTCGCAGCGGCGGTACTTTTCCAGCCGGGTGGGACGAGAGCTGCGGCTTCATTGAGGACTCCTGGAAAGCAGGCGGGACTCATGCATGGGCTGCTGCTTGAACTCTGGTTCCTCTCAAGTGAAAACCTCTCCATGTCCTTGTGCCCTTCACCCCTCTTTTTCTACGCTGCTGATCTACTGTCCAGAGATGACTTTTAGAATAGAAGCTACTTAAAGGCTCGCTGTGTTTTGCTCACTTTCCTGCTTGCAAACATTCTTTTTGCACATTTCTTTCCTTTGCCTTACAAGAATGCAAATGGTTTTTTGGCCCCCAGGACTTCAACAGCTGTACGAAAGTTACAGAGAGGGGAGTGTGTGCTTGACTGTGTCCCATCTGCCTTCTGGGGCTGGGCTTGGTCCTGCCAGCTCAGCGCAGCGCCGGTGATGAGGCTCATCTTTGTATATGGATGTTTCTGCCCTAGATAGCCGCAGCACTGAGCTGTCTCAGGGCTTTATACCCACACAACAGACACCAGGTCCCACTGAATTGTAGTGCTTGAGGCTGAAACTGAAAGTTTGGAGAGAATTAGTCACTGCTGTACCCTGGTAACGCTGGCAAAAACCAGGCTCAAACACAGCACAGGCGAGGGTTTTGCAATCCCAGCAGCAGCACAGCGCTTCTCCTGATGCAGAGGGAACTGGTGGGGGGAGCACTGAGCTGCAGTGCCCCCCAGCCCCTTCCTCCTGCCCTGTGCACCCCACAGCGGGCTGAGCCCCAGAGGTGGGAGTGAGGCGATGAGGGTCTGGTGGGGTTGGCACAGCACCTTCGGTCCCAAGCAGTATGGAGGTTTGTATCAGTGTTTGCCTTGTGAAGCAGCAAACATGGCCCTGCATGGTTTTGGTGGTGTCCCTGTGGGATGTTAGACCCAGGGACCCACTCTGGGAACGCTCTCCATCCATGATGTTGCCAGCATCCTCATCCCAAAGAGCTTAGAGGGTACGAAAGCTTGCCATTCTCCGGCAGGTTTTGAGCTCAGCTCCAGCTGTTTCAGGCCAGTTGTAGGACACGTTTTCCCCTGAAAAGTTTGGAGCTCTTTTCAGTGTGGAGCTTTTGCTGTGTTTCTCCTCTCTTGGCTCCTCTGTGCAGGTATGAGGAGGGGGCTGTGGGGTGGGGGGCTGCCACACTCTCCCTGCAGCAGCAGGGCCGGTTTAACTCGTTCCAGATTCGCAGGGTTCACGTCAGCGCCTGAAATGAGAACCGTGCTCTGCTTAACCACCACAAAACATAGCAACGGCACAGCAGTGCTGGCACCCGTGCAGGGGAAAGCAATGATGAAAAATCAACGTGGAACAAAACCAAACTGGTTTTTCAGGCTCATCCGGGCTTCGCAGAGCAGAAAAAAGCAAAGCTTCCAGGAAATGGATGTGGGCCCATTGGAGGGATTATTATGAATGTTCTGAAAACTCCCACCCCTTTCAACAGGGAGCGTTTTAGGCAGTGCTGCTCTGGTCCTGGCAGTCAGGGAACCTTCCTGGCCCTGCTGTCCCCTAAACTGGCTGTGCAGGCAGCATGGGCAGGGCAGGAGCTGCAGTGCTGCCTGTTCTGCTCTGCCTCCTGCGCTGCCTGCTCAGCACTGACCTCCTGTTCACTGCCATTGGGGTATGGCTTGAAGCCTGTGGCCATAGGGTTGCTGCGTGTATGAGGCATCTGCTGTCCCCGTCAAGCCATCAGAGGATCAGGGAGAGTACTAAGGGGGTTAGTTACTGCCCCAGGAGAAGGTTCTGCTTGGACCTTGGATCCATGGGCTTCCTGAGATATGCTTCAGGAGAGGGGGACAGTCACAGGAAGCTCCAGGGAAACGTGAACCACATCTGTGTCGCATCTGCTGCCTGGCTCCATAGTGGGCCCACCCAGTCTTGACCATCCTGAGCTGGGGGAGCTCAGAAGGGGGCTCCAGACCCACATCTAAGAGAGAAAGATGTGTCTTTGTACAAGCAGATGACCTCGCTCCTAACTCCCAAACCCTGTGGCCTTCCTGGGTGGGATGTTGCCTTGCACCTCATGGCCATCCCTTCCACCCTGGAGATACCAGTGCTGCTTCCAGTGCATGGAACCTGGGATCAGAGGTGCGGGAGAGGTCCCTGGCTCCATGCAGACTTGACACAGGGAACTTGGTCACCCTCTGTACAATGTGCTTCTGGGTGGAACCTGGGCAGTGTTTTGGGTAGCAGAGCAAACTGGAAGAGGAGCGAGTGAATGCAGATGGGCATGTCAAGAAAGGCAGCCCTCATACTGGATCATGTCCTCTGCTCAGATCAGTGTCCTGCCTCTGACATGGCTGGAAGCAACGTGGCCAGCTCTGATGGTGCTGGGCAGGGAGGGAGGTAGAGGGATCCTGATGGACCAGCTGATGCCCTGCAGCAGGAGCTGAGGTTAAGGCTATCGCAACTTTAAATGCTATTAGTAGTTAGGAGAAAACAGATTGTCCTTTAAAAATCCACTTGCACAATTCTGCTCTCTTGACCCTTCTGGCCATATATTCTCAGGCTTGCTAAGTGCCTCAGGGACACGGTGTGACCTTTTATTGCTCCTCAGTTGACCAGCCATTTATAGCCTCCACCTCTGACTGCTGGGTCTCATATTCAGAAGCAGCACAAAGGAGGTAGGACGGATCAGTTTTCCTTCTCTGCCTCCTCCCACACACCTTGGTCATGCTACCTACAGCACTTCCCCTTCCCACACTGAACAAGCTCTCTTGGCAGGGTAAGCGGAGCCCACAGAGCTAATTTCATTCACTACTTGATCTTTTTGCTGGAATTTACTGGCATTTGCTGGGTAAAGCGAGGCCCCTGCATGTGCTTGCAGCCCTGGGAGAGGTTTGTCCCAGCTGTGCTGTTGCTGTGTCACCAGAGAGACACCGGGAAACGTGCTCAAACAACTCAAGGCTTTCACATTGGAAATGTCGATGCAAATTCAGCCTCCAGAGAGAATGAGGAAGGAGAAAAGCAGGTTGTGGCTCACTGACCTGCACCTCCACAGCCATGATAAGACATTGGCAGGCAACCTCGAGCCTGTTAATGAGGCAAAAATAACCCTCAAGTGCTAGTCTTCAACCGAAATCCTGCAATCTGGGGAGGAAACCTTTGCTCTGCCCGTGTGAACAGCCTCTTTCTGCGAGGCAGGTCCCAACAGTGTCAACCCAGAAAGGCAGTGCTGAGAGACCTGGTTTGTCAGTAAGCACTTTGCCACTCTGTTAGACACTGCATCAGACAGTGACCACCGCAGGGATATGACAGGTTTCGGTGATCTCAAGCTCTTATTCAGACAGTAGTCACTTCAGCTGTAGAACCTGACGTGCTTTATCAAGGAGGTGAGTCTCCATCGTCTTTAAGCAGAAGAAAGAGATGACTGAGTCATGAAGTAATGTGTTAAAAATAATCCAGAAAGTCAATGAAGGAGAGTGAGGGAGATGATAGAGAGAAATGGGGCTCAGGCCTCTTGAGTACCTCTGCCAGGTCCCAGGCACTGACTGCCAGTGCTTTTATCACTCTCCATTTGCTTTGAAATACTCCTCAGTACATTTTTCACCATTTCTATCTGTTTGAGAGGACAGGCCACTAAATCCCATGACTTAAGGGAGTGATGGAGTGACTCATGCTAAGCCAAAGCAGAAGTTGCTGTCAGACACCTTACACATCTGGACTTCCAGCCCCATGTCAAACTGTTGCTGACACTACTCGAGGTTGCTCTGGAACCTGCAAAACTACCCCACTGATTACATAGCACTGAGAGATGTTTCAGCAGTAGTAAACAATGTTATCTTCAAGGTGTGATGAGAAAATGTCGCATCCCAGTTTTCAGTCTGGTAAGAAAGCCAAGTGAGAACCCCAGTAAATGTGTTTTGACTTGTGGTTTTTCATCTCCTGCCTTAGACTGTGCTGCTGTCACTGTCAAACTGCTGTTCATCGCAGAGTGGTGGGTGTAAACCAGCACACCCACAGGAAAGACACAATCCCACCTTCAGAGAGATTCATCTTGCCCAACTTTGCTGTCACATTAGCCAAGAGCAGGGTTTTTTTTAGTTTGCTTCTCATATGACAACCTCTAAAATAGCTACGGCAAATCAAACCAATAAATAACTGCCAGGAGTTTAAATAAGGCTCCCTTGCTCATCGTGTTCTGTAAAAGTATCTTCTTTCCTACATAGATATCTTTTTCCAGGCTGAATTTAAGGAGCTAGGACACTCATCTGCCATTCCTGGATATTGTGAGGCCACAACAATGTTTACCTGAGCGAGCTGTGGGCAGTTGGAAGCTGCTAAAGAGGTTTGCTGTGGGTGAGGGACAGGATGAATGAGCCCAGGGAGCAGCTGTCACTATGAACAGGCTGCAGAGTGCACGCCAGACCTCAGGGCAGTGCATGTTCTGCCTGTCTGTGTCCACTGAACATGGAAAGCATCTATTTCACATTGAATATGCCCTGGGACAGAAATGGGCATGTTCAGCCTTGAAATATCTCTGGGGTGAAAAGCACTATAGAAATATCGCCTTGTCATGCTCAGCCCAATAAAACTTGGAGCTGTGGTTGGGAGGTATTGGGTACCACTCTGCAAATAATAACCGTGTCTGTCATTAACAGCACATTCTTCCCCATCGCTGCATGTACCTCTGCCATCTGCTGGGCTTTGAGGCGCAGGATAGGATGGTCCCTGCTGCTGGCAGATGCTGGCCTGGCTGGTCTCTGGAGGACAAGGCCTGGGACCAGGGATGGGGAACGGCCAATGATTTCATTTTATGTGGCCTGCACCCACATTGGGGGTTTTATCTCTTTTTTTCTATGCTTTTCTTACCAGATGACATTTAGGTGTGTGTTGATTTATGACCTGCTACAGGTGTCTGAGAAGCCTGCTGTAGCCTCAGTAAGGACATCTCATTCCTTCCTGCCCACTCCTGTCCTTGGGAAGATTGTTTGCAGAAGGCAGTAGTGGAGGGTGAAGGGATGTCTGGGGGGTATCATATCCCTTCCCTTCTCCTGCAGGGCCTGGCTACTCCAGCGAGCTATCCCATACTGAAACCTTTTCCAGAGTTTTGACCTCTTGCAAAATACTGTAACATGAAAGTTCTTGGCTTTGCCTGCAGAGAACCCTGGACTAGGACACCGTGAGGATGTCATCCTTCTGCTGTTGCTGGTTGCCTTGACATGGTTTTTGTGCTTCCAGAATGCCAGCGTTTACTTCCAGAGGTGGCTGGTGAAGTACCAGTATCAGAGCTCCCAAGTGACACCGACAAACTGAGACAGAAACCCCTCCACTCGACCGAGAGCCGGCCCGGAGGGTTTTCGTTGCAAACCTGCTTTAGGCTTGGAGTAGTTTTCCCTGCCGCTGCGGCGGGACGAGTGGTTTGTAGGGAAAAGCTCCCCTCTAGCGGGAGATCCCAGCAGTGCCGGGAGCTGCCGGGCAGGAGAAGGAGCCCGCTTCACCGGGGGCTGTGCAAGAAGGTTCGCAGGCATTTTCTGCGTATCTGTGCATGAGGAAGTCCACAACTGATTATATTGTTTGTAGAGAGGACAACGATCGTGATGTAATTGAGCTTGAGCTGTCCAGTTCTTCTCTCTGTGTTTTTGGAGCGTCTTTAATCTTCACTGTATTTTCTTCATGATAAGTGGCTGTTTAAGTCCCACAGCATCCTTAGGGGAGAATTCAGTATTGTTGTTATCTGCTTTTTACAGAGGGGGAAATGTTGGAAAAACAGGGGGAGGGCCTTGCCTGGTGAACTCATCCAAGGTCAGGATTCAAGCGGTGCTGGAGGCAGCATCACTTGAATCAGCTTTGCTCGTCTGTCACATCACCCAGCTGTTCCTCACAGGAAGAACTCAGTTTTGGCATTTTGGAAGTGGTCCTTAACAGTACTGTGCACTGAAAATGTAAAGTGACTACGTGGAAACTCTTTGTTCTTCAGTAGCACCTTCAGTATGTGTGTGTGACGCTCAGGAGTGTCCAAGGTTTGAGTAACAGCATACCGTAATGCTGCAGGATACAAAACCACTGTGAGTAGTGGGAAATGTGGGGGTTTGTACCATGGCCACAGTGTGACCATGATGAAACATTATTCCTCCTGTTTCCTGGGGATGGGGTTCTCCGCAGTTTGGGGACCACGGTTTGGGAAATTCTTTGAGATCTGCTCATGAAATTGTTACAAAAGCAGCTCAGCTAAGCACTATTACTGTAATTATCAAAGTTTCAGAAAGGAAAACACTGTTTTTCCCGGGTCACACTATGACAGACACCAAAATATCACTGTTAGTGAGAGCCTGATCCTTGCTGCTACTGGCTACTCAAGCCAGGGTGTCTTGTGCTCTCATGTGTCTGCACCTTTCCCAGCTGCTGGACAGGCGTCACTGGCAGCACAAGGGGAGAGGAATCTAGAGGCCTTCTCCATAACCAGCTGCCTGTGCATGGGCACTGGAGGCCTGGAACAAAACTGCACTGTGCACAACTGCAGGGGCTGGGCTGAGCCCCGATGTGCTACTGGCAATAGTTCTTGTGCTGTGTTTGTGTAAGGGCTGCTCCTGTTTCTGTTTGTTCAGCATATTTGAGTTATTCTTCCAGTGCTTTCAGAGCAAATGGCTCCTGGGAAGAGGGGAGGAATGCAAAGAGCATGTTTGTTACTCACTGAAGTAACTCACTTGCCTATTGCTGAGGGGATGTGGCCTCATGTAACCTCTCTCTGTGTCTGTGCCTAGATCAGTGCTTAGCTTATGGGTTAAGGATGACATCCTTCTTTCTGCTTCTGAAGCCAAGGCTGACCCAGCCCCAGCTGGACCTACCCCTGCAGAAACGATTAAGGGTGTGTGCATGGGGCTGGGCTCCAAAGCAGTGTCTTCCTCCTCAATTCTTGCTGGGAAAGCTGTGGGTTGCTCCATGCAGCTGTGCAGAATGGCTAATGCATGGTGCAGATGCTGTTCCCTAGAGCAGAGGTGTGAGAATTAATGGGACCCAAAGCTTTCTTTACTGAAGGTTGTTGGTTCCAGTCCAATAACACATGCTGAGGGTTAGCGCTGCCGGACAGATGCTTGGAGGTCTTGGCATGAAGTGACCTGGTCCACCTCAGCCTGGTTCCCAGTGGAGACAGATGTTCGTGTTTTAAAACAATTATTACCACGGCAATTGCTAGCCAGACTGCTTCTTGGCAACATGAGGACATTCATAGGCTGAATAAGCACGGAAGCATAAAAAAGCCTTTCTTCAGGACAGGATTGATACATTTTGGCTCCAAGTCTGCTTGGGAAATCTATGCTTTTTATGGTATTGCAACTGTGGAAAAATGTCATGAAAATTAAGGCTAATCAAGCCTTTGTCCAGAGCATGACACTGACACAGGAACAGTACAGGATTATGCAGGGGCTATTTTGGGCAATGTGATGCTAGATAGCTCTTTGCCTGCTCAAGACACTGTCAAACATTACAGGCCAGTTTTAAACACCAACCATGCAACCACCTGAGCAGTGTTATCCCTTCTTTATGGGGGAAGCTGCATGGAGGAAATGATTTGACAATAGCTGCCTAAGAAAATAGACAGCATCTGTCAAAACATCATCTTCTGAAACCTAACTCTGTGCTGTGACCAGCCGATGAAGCAATGCCTCCTGAGAGTCCTATCCCAGAGTGGCTGGCAGTGATTAGTGGGAGCTGAATGGGAAGGAGCTACATGACCCCCCTGTATCCTCCTCTCAGGGTTTCTCTCTCTGCTCCTTGGAGCAGAGGTGTCAGTCTCCCTTCAGCTTCCTGAGTGCCAGTGAGTGTCTGGCTGAGTGACACGGTGTGACCTGCCCAGGCTTTCTCCTCCTCCTGGGGACAGCCCGGCGGCTGCTCGAACAGCGGTGGGATAAGATTCAGATAAAAGGAGGCTGCTTTTAGCAGTTGGGGAATTCTTGCTAGGATGGCAGGGGCCATGATCCTGGCCCAGCTGCAGGAAATGGGGTGGTTGAGCACTGCTGTGTGCTGAGCTGCAAGCTGCCCAGCTCCGGTGCCCCTTTCCCTGGTGCTGCAGTGATGTCCTGGCAGTAGGCAATGGTGCACATGCTGCCTCTGCACTCAGGTTCCCATCGTACCTGCTCAGGTGGAAGCAACTTCCCTGTTATTAGAGGGCTGGGAAAGCTGCTCTCTGTGCAACTCGCCCTTCTCAGGAATGTGAGTATGCTGAAGTGTTTTCTGGGAGCAAACAGAGCAAGACGTCTCCTCCCTTTTGCTTTGAGAAAGCCTGAGAAATCAGTGCCTTTTTGTTGTAAGGGCTGGCATTGCTGAGGACTGCTGCTCGCATCCTGCCACCAGTCCTGACTTGCTCAGGTTCTGCTGTGAACACTCAGCAGTTCTTCTGCATCATGCTGCTGTTATTGTTGTTACAAGGGCTATTATTAGAAACCCAAGCCACACTAATGACCCCAAACCTGGTGATGAGGTGACTATAAACTGCTGTGTGTGAAGATAGCACCATCAACTCAGGAGGTTGCTTTGAAGGTTGCTCAAGTACTAGAGAGTTTGCCATACTGCTCTCACCTAATGGAGGAGATAAAAAGTGCATTAGAAACTAGATAAGGAGTATCCCCATGTCGCAGTCACTCTCCTGCTCACACTCAAGCAAGACATCCCTTTCTCAGTTGGGCTTTCAATGCAAAACCATGGTGTCTGATAAGGGGCACTGGGATGGTGGGGAGGAGGAAAGACAGTGGCCTCCTGCAAAGGCATCACTGGTGCTTTTCTCCTGGACTTGACCCATTCCCAGGCTCGAAGCAGGAACACACTTGCCTGCACATCATGTTCCCATTATCATGTCTATGGTTGTCAGGGCAGGATGTGTCTTAATCAGCATCTAAGCAATTCAAAACCCAGCAATGATGTTATGGACGCAGCTGTGGAAGGGGACATCGACGCTAAGAAAAGTGGTGTCCTCCCTACCACAGTTTTCCTTCCTTTCCCCTGTTATTCCCAGGGGTGGCTGTGCTGCTGTGACAGTAGAGACACTCAGGAATTTGAAGCTTTCTGTTTTGCTCTTTAACTTCTTCCAAAGTCTACATCAGTCCTGTGCAGAATGTAAGAGTATATGAGATAACGGGGAACAGAGTGTCCCAAGGGTAGCAGGACTCATCTCTGTTATAAATCTCTCAGCTTTGTGGCACGAGAAGACCATATGCTGTTTGAGATGGGAAAGAAATCTTCAGCCTGTTACGTGGTATTGGCCTTTTTCAGTTCTTGGCCCTTTCCTAGAAAAAGCTGTGCCTCAGAGCACAGCTCTGTGTTGATAAAGGTTCCTGCAAGTGCACCACTAGTCTGCACTAGTATTGCATTTGTGGTTTTAACTTTTAAAGTCTTTTCAGGAAAGGAAGCAATTATAGTATATTACATGTTACCAGCATTATGCAGGGACCATGCAGAAGCCCTTCCCGTTGCCTCATGGCCATAGTCAGTTAATTCAAAATGTCAGGCCATGTAAGACCACCATTGGGCTGGTGTGGGCTCAGAGAACTGGTCTGGACAAACTGCTGTGAGGAGCCTTTGCAGGCTGCAGGCTACAGAGGGGCATGGCCACAGACAGGCAGGCTTCACCGACTGGAAGGGGTGCAGGGCAAAGTGCTTCCCTTTGCCGGATGACATCGTGCATGGGGGCAGGCAGCTCTTTCTACAGGCTGCCACGGGTGCATGGGTGTAGACAACATCTCCCTTTGCACGCTGTCATGGATGCAAGCACCTCCTTCTGCAGCCTGCCACGGGTGCACACTTAGAGCCCAGATGGGCGCTTGGGTGCGGACATCTCCGCTTGCGGGCTGACACCCCGCTGCAGGCGGACGGGAACGCACCGGGATGCAGACGCCAACTCCCGAGAGGAGCCGAGGGCAGCGGTGTGGTGCCGAGTCGCCGGGCCCGCCCGCGGCCGCCGGTTGGAGGTGGCGGCGCTGGGCGGAGCGGGCGGCAGCTTCGAATCGGCAGCGCGGCAGAAGCTCGGTGCTGCCCGGCTGCCTGCACCTCACCGTTCCGTCCCGACCCGTCCCGTCCCGCTCCGCTCCGTCCGGCTATGGGGAACGCCGAGTCCGTCCCGCGCCGCGCGGCCGGCGCTGGTAAGTGGTGGGCGACGCGTCCTTTATCCCCCTGCATCCCTTAGGGGCGGACCGGACCGGCCGTTCCGCGGTGTCCCCATGCTGCGGGGCTTGATATAGAAACCGACGGGGCCGCCTTGCGATGTCCCCTGGGGTGGGAGCCGTGACAGTGGAATGGGTGACACGCGAGGTGACACGCACGGAGGTGGCCAGCAAAGTGCTGGTGCTTGGACGGGGTGAGATACGGTCGTGCTGCAGAGAGGTCAGGTACCCGGTGCTCTGAGCCCCTGTGTTCTCTGCTGGTTACCAAGATCCAGAGATCGCAGTGGGGGCAGTTTCTATTTATCATCTCCCCCACAACCTGCGGCAGTAAATGCACTTTCATCCCTTGCAGTCGCTGCGCGGGAAGCACTCCTGCCAAATCCACCCGCTATAATTCAAAGTCCTTTGCTCCAAAACCTCCTGCCAATCCCAGCCCGCAGCTCGGGAAAACAGAGCCGGGAAAAAAAGCGCGTTGGCGCTGGCCGTGCAGCCGGGTGTCAGGTTCTTGTTGCCTTTTATGTGTCTTGTACTTGTCCAAAAAGTGCAACAGCCGGCAGCCTGGTTGGCTGGATTTGAAGGGAGCTGATAACTGCACCCAGCCAACCGGTACGAGGTGCCAGCGCTCCAGAATACAAATAAAGCTGGGTGGGAGTGAAAGCCTTGAGTGATTTGTAAGGTAAAGTGAAGCATCTCTGTCGTTACTAGTATCATTGTATTGTAGTGAGTGTCAACAAGACTGGACATGTTTTTTGTTAACCTCTCCTTGGCTTCGGGCTCTTGGGATCTGTATACTGGCTCTCAGGTGCATGTGACCTGCTACAGTTTAAGTTTGAAATAGTGTTGTAATTCTTCACACCTCATCCTTAATGGCAGTGTTAGAAATCTGATCAAGTTTGTAGCTTGATGTGATTTAATGACTTTTTTTTTTTTCCCCAAAGCAATTAGTTTTGTTTTGTCTTCTTTTGGGTAAACCCGAAATATTTTGTTTCTGGAAGTAGCAATAGAGTGTTGTCATTTAGTGTGTAAATTTAAGGACAATCTGTGCAGCTGCAGTGCTGGATGCTCTTGACTGGACCTCTGTAAGATGTGTAAGGTGTGTTGGTATGGAGGCAGAGAGAAAGGTCCCTCTGGGGCTGCACTGGGAACCTTTGGTTGTACTGTCCCATATCAAGCAGGTTGCCACTGCTGCCAAGTGTTACATATTGTAGTAATCAAAGTGATATAGGGTGATGTAAAGTGCCACTTGGGTGTGTAAATCTGCAGTAAACTACTTGCTTCAGGAAGGGGGTAATTGTAGGTGACGGTCAGAACAAAAACCCAAACTAAATTACTTCTGAGCTTTGTTTCCTGCTGGCTATTGCTCTCAGGAGTGTGAAGCAATATTGAGTTCAGGAGTGTATGTACATTAAGGGAGAGCCTCTGCTGCTCTGTAGGTGTTGCTAGGCCCAGTGGATTAAAAACTGGTTGTGTTCCTGGTGAATGAATGCTCTGCTCTAGCGGGTTCTCATGTTTCTTGTATTTCTTTCTCCTGGTAGCTGCCAATGCTGTGTTTGGTTTGGGGGTAGTCTGTCACAGTCAGATGTAAGGTTGCTATATAATGGAAGATTATTTCTAACTGAGGCATAACTGTGCTCCCTAATGTTGGTTTGTGTTTTGAAATCCAAACATCCGGTCTTTGATTATAAAGCCAGTTCTGCAAAGCAGTCCCTGAGATAACGTTTTTACAGTTAATGCACTATCAGGCAAGTCAGACCTCAGATCATCTAAACAGCTACTGCTGCCCTCCCGTTTGCTTAACAGATAAGGTAACTAAATGCATTTGGTGATACTTCCAATAATAGATACCAGGATTTGAACTAAGATGGATTAACTGTCAAGGACTGAGCAAGCAGGCAAGCACATGTGTAAATCTCAGCCTGCTCTCAGTCTGAAGTAATTTCTCCACTTGCACAGCATGGTTATCAAAAATCAGAGAAATCAGTTTCCAAAGCCAGTAGTCTGTGTTCTAATTGAAAAATTTCAAGCTGATTTCTATACCTTTCCTCTTGCTGAAGTTTCAGCTGTGTCCCCCTCCCCAGGGCTGCATGATGCAACCTCTGCAGCCTAATCTCTGTTAGGGATAGGAAAATTCAGGGATTATCGAATGTGAACCGATCCAAGATGCTGATCACCCCTTCTGCCAGGATCCTGTGCTCCTGGCGCCATTCTAAAGCTATGCTAAAGTGTGTAAAGAGATGCTTTAGCTGACAGCTTGCATATGCTGCACCTGCAGTAGGACTTAGAGTTTGGTGGGTTGGTGGCAATACCTGGTTTGTTATATTTCTATTGTAAAATAATCACCACTGGAAGGGCTAATCTCACTTGGATAAGAAAGGGAATAAATAACCTCTCTAATAGCACATGTGTTACTGCTGTGGCTAGAAACTCTGTTCCACTGTAGCCTTCACTGAAGTGACTTAAATGTTCTTGTCCTGAGTCAAAGCCCGGATTGTTCCTAGGATAAATGGATATAAATGTTCCTAGGGTATAAAACACAGAAAATGATGGGGAAACATTTAGCTATTTGACTTCCACCCACTGCTGTGATTTCTGCTGGAGCAGGGGATCAAGAGCTTATTTTCTCTTAGCTAGGTCTGAGGTACCAGTGCTTGAGCAGAAAGCAGGAATGTGGGTTATAAAGACAACAAATCCTCAAAAGCTGGAGCTATCACTGAGGTATGAGGGTTCTCAATGTGGAAATGTTGCTTTCTATGTCTTTTAAACAGAGCAGCAGATCTGGGGCTTGGCCTTGGGCTCTGCAGCAAGGGAAGCTGTGCAGGATGCAGTGGTCCCCTGGTCCTAGATTGGCAGTTGGGCACCAGGGTGAGCACCTGGTACTACAGGGGAGCTGGGGTTAAAAAGTCAGCACTGCTACACTGTTAGTGCACCAGGAAAAACCCAAAAGCTGAATAAATGCCAGGAAAAGGACACTGTGAAGCAGGTTGCTTAAGGGATTGAGCCTGGTCAAAAGAAGAGCAAATAGCCATGCAGCAGCTGGTCCCCAGGAGAGCAAACCTTTGAGGAGGACACAGCTGAGAGTGAGTTCTTACTCCCTGAATGTCCTTGTGTGCATGTGCTGCTGCAGAAGATGGAAGGTGTGCTCCTTTCCTTCAAAGATCTACTGCAGGAAGCATTCCCTGACTGAACTCTGTTAATGGTCTTTGAGTGTGAAACCAAACTGCAATGCTGGGGAGTGTGATAGGTCAGCGCAGGGCACACCGGCCTCTGTGCTGAGTTACTTTTTGGCTGTTGGTCTGGACAGTCCAGTTAGGCATCAGTGGGGCTGGAGTGTTGCTTGGGACTGGCTGGGACATACTGCTTGTATTCATGGATGTGTCACAGAAGCAATTGCAGATATTGGCAGGCACTTACATCTCTCTTGTCATGTCTTTCTGCACTTGATCAGCAGCTTTTCCATGTCTGATGAATGCAGCTTCTGTCCATCCTTTCCCATCCTTCAATTAGAGCTCTCTCTAACCCTGCATGTTCTTGTATCCATGCTTCTGTCTCTTCAGCTTCTAAGTGTTATCCTGCTCTCTGTAGTATGTGCTGTCAGTGAATGTGGTCTGCCAGTAACTGCCAGCCAGGTACCTCTCTGGACCTTTACCTTTACACTTGGTCTTCGAGATTGGTTTTTGAACTCTATAACTGCTTGGCTCTATACTTGCAAGGGTTTTGGGGGACACCAGTTGCCCATTCTGAGCTGGTCTTCCTGCAGCTTCAGCTCCTGATATATGACAATCTTTCCTGCACCCAGTATTCAGCTGGAAAGCGATGAGCAAATATTGAAGAATTCCTGAAATGTGGCAGGTGAGACCTTGGGATCAGTACAGTTAAAGCCTCTACAGCCTTCCTGAAGTCCCCCAGCTCTGTGGTGGGTCTGGGCTTACTTCAGTGCTAGGCTTTCTCCAAAGGTGTCTTTCCTAAGAACCTTTTGCGGGTTCTTAGCTCCCAGATTTCTTCTGTGGAGGGCTCTCTCGAAAGGTCTGGTGCTGTAGAAGAAAAGAGGATTTTGTCGTGGAAAGGTTTTGTTTCCCCTCTGCTCTGAGATGGAGCGGGAAGAACGAATGGAGCCGTTTCTGGGCTTAGGTGGCGCCAAACGCTCAAGAACGCGCTGTCCTGAGCTCCGCACCGCGATGGATCTGGGGCTGAGCCCTTGCTTGCAGTTTGTGCTGCTCACCTACCGCAGCCCGTCCCTCACCTCTGTGGCTTTCGCAGAGGGTGAGTAGAGGCAGAGCTGGCTCCGTTTTGTGGGTTTAAGCATAATGTTTCGCTGGTATTTCCCGATTCGCACAGCCGGGGCTGCTTTGTCCTTACGGCTGTGCAGCTTACTCCAAGTCACTGTACCCGGCTGCCAAAATATCCTGTAGCGCAGTGGGTTCCTACGTGAACTGTGTTTGCTTCCATCGCCTGTCATGCATGGATTAACAGCAGTTACATCTCTGGGCTAACCTGCGCACGTTAGGCTCTAGGCGGGCTCAGCTGTGGAGAAAACAGCACAGTCTCTTCACGTTAAGCACAGTTTACTCGAAGACACTTTCATTTTGCACTGTGGAGACTGTTTTCTCGTTAACAGATCACTTCTGCAGAACTGCAGTTTAGCACTCTACAAAATGCTGTAGACCGTGCCAGGTTCAGCTCCCTCAGTGCCTTGGGACTGTACTGTACACGATAGCCTCAGGTGGATTCTTTTACTGATTAACAAGCAACTTTTATGTGGATTTATCACAAAGGTAATGGTAGTACATGTGTTTCATCTTTGCAAAGTCAGCCCAGAAGCCTGGGCACATGGGATTCCTTGAATTCCCATCTATTTGGCTGCACTGAGCCACTAGGCTCAGGAAGAGTTGATGCTTTGTAGTGATATCTCTGAAGACCTGGATTAATTGTGGTTCAGATGTTTGCCTCTGCATTGCCCTGAAACAAACACGAAGTACCCTCTGGGCTGGTTCACTGTAACAGACCTGCTGTGGGCAGGGGACCATCCTGAGGAGTGGGGGACACAACACAGTGCCACTGCTGTAGGTCACCTGTGGCTTAGGAGCATAGTGACCAAAGGTGAATGAGAGGTTTTTTCCCTTTAGAACGGAAAAACTTGAGAGTCTGATGCACTTTTTATTTCTGCATGGCTCTGAAATGCAGGTTACAGGGCTTGTTCGTAAGGCTTTTACCTTTTGCTTGCCTTTTCTTTCCTTCTTGCGCCCTGTAACATGGCTCAGCCTCTGTTAACAGCCTTTCTCCTCCCAGCATTGCTCTGGCTGCTCTTCACCACTGTAGGCTGTATTCTCAGCTTAATCACCTGCACAGATTGCTCTGTTTTCTCCTGCAGCTGCTTTTCCGGGAAATTGGAAAATGAAAGGAGCCTAAAGTCTGTTTGTTCA
The DNA here is from genome assembly GCA_025447955.1 of Psilopsiagon aurifrons. Taxonomy (NCBI): domain Eukaryota; kingdom Metazoa; phylum Chordata; class Aves; order Psittaciformes; family Psittacidae; genus Psilopsiagon; species Psilopsiagon aurifrons. Next base: position 54,566 of record JAOEHY010004005.1, on the reverse strand, counting down.
TGGACAAGTGTGTTAGGACCCAGATGAAGTAACTAACTACAGCCCTGAGGGCAGATAGGAGTGCCCTGTCGCACTAATGAGTGTTATCTCATGATATCACCCTGTAGCACCCCTGTTTGGGGCTCTTCCCTAGGGCAAGCATCTAAGCTTCTCTGCAGGCTGTTACCATACCTAAAAAGGAGCATCCATATGCCCTGACTAGAAAGGATTCCAGTTTTCAGAATTTGGCAATCAAATAGCACAGTTATAAATGCCTGCTCCTGCCTTGAACTGGAACATAAATGTTTATAACTTCTGTTACTGTCTTGACAATCTTCCTATTAATTTATGCTGAGAAACCTTTTCATTTGACTTCATTGGGTACCAGCCCAAAGTCTGTTAAACTTGCACACTTTTTCCCCATCAACGACAGAAGGTTTGGTTTTGCAACCCTGCCCTCAATTTGCAGAGGTGAAGTTTCTCACACGTGCCACCTTCTCTGTGTGCCTCTTCCCTTTCTGGCTGAGATCCCCCAAGGAGTGTGTGCTCCCAGGTGGTTTTTGGGATGCAGGTACAAATCCCACACAGGAGGGCGAGGTGAGGCGAGGGTAGAAAGGAATGAGAAACTTTCCATTCTGAAATGATGCTAAAATTCACCCAGCCCTCTATTGTCTCTATTTCTGGGTCTCTGATAAAACTAAAGCTCAAACCTAAATAACGTACAATATTTCAGCAAGGAAAAGCAAGACAAAGAGGCTATTTAAAGCTGCCGTCTTTCCAGGGCTTGGCTCACAGGCTCTGCTGCTTTTGTGCCATTGTGTCTACGGAAAACACATACAAGAGGCTAGCAAAATACAATGTGCACTTCTAATTTAGAATGCATGCAAAGGTCAGATGTGGTCCACATCTGACCTTTGGGTTTGGGGAGAGGGAGGCTTTGGGGTGGTGCAAGTTAACTCGGATTTCTGTAACGCAAGGAGGTGTAAGTGCAGAGCGGAAGAGTACTTAGACACAGTTTACACAATATACTGCAGTCTATGCAATAGAATAACCTGTACAGTCTGTTCATGGGTGCTCCTTTTTTGATCTGAGGCTAAGGCATTATCTTCCACTTACAGCTCTGCTCTCTCTTGCTGTTTGAATCTTGGATCAGTCTTTCACACTGGCTGTACCCTTCAGTGTCCTTGGTTGTATAATGAGGCTGGGAGTATATACGTAAAACACTGAGATCCATAAATACAAACACAAAGTGTCACAGCATGTGTCCAGCTTGAAAGCAGCTACAAAACTATCAGAGAGGCTGCTGACCTGGAATGTCTTTGTTCTGGCAATAGGATGAATACAATAAAAGGGCTTGCTAAAGGCTCTGCTGAAGGGAACTGGTTGCTGTAGGCTTTTTGAGGGGACGAGGCATAAGAGGGAGGATGGAGATTCCCCAAAAGGAAAGGACACACTCAATACTGGACCTGCACAAGCTGGAGGGAGCCTGTTTGTAAGGTGGAGTGGCAGCCTGAACACTGAGCAGGATTTTGGACTCCTGAAGGAGTCCATGAAAAACATCTGAAGAGCTTTGCTGATGAGATGAAGCAGAACACTTTGGGGGTTTTGGTGCCTTTTTTTGGGGGGTAGGGGTTGGTACAGGTACTTGTGCCCTTGTGCTTTTCTAAGAGTAAAGTGCATGTATTTATGAAGTTATGAGAGAACCTCAGTGCTATGACAAGCTCTTATGTGTCCCACAAGGATGAAACCCTAGACCTGCAAAGCCATGAAGGCAGAGCATGAAAATGGAGAGTTGCTTAAGTTACTGTGGAGAGGTCCGTGGTGTTCGGATGTATTCCACATACGACAGGATGCTAGAGAGGGTCTAAAACCCAGCACTGAGCTCAGGAAAGCTGAACATGGGAATGATGCAGACTGCATCCCAGATCACTGTAGCTGCTTCAGATGGTGCATTTTCAGGGCACAACGCTCATCCCAAACACTCATCCAAGTATAATATTGTTTAACATGACAAGATCTTAAGAAAATCTATAACTGTGGGGTTGTCCTACTGTCTTGATTATGTGAAGGGGAAATTAAGGCATGAGATGAGATATGCACCAGTTTATGACTGCTGTGGATAGAGGGTTTCCATTTTCCTGCTTGCAGCAATCCCTGAAAGCCTGAGAGAGCTGAGGAGCCCTGGCTAGGATCCCTGCTGTCATCTCTGAACTGTGCTGCCTTCCCAGTGCTTAGGGGTGTAAAAACATCACGTACGTTTTAAAACTCTATCTGTGCCTTTCTTCAGCATTGTGATGGATTTTTTGGCCTTGTTAAAGTAATCTTCTGCAAGGATTTATCTATTTTTCATGTGTCAAAGGTATTTTTTTTTTCTTAGAATTTCTTCATGCTGCATTAATTTGTTCCCTGTCAAACCTGTTTTGGTTTTTCCCTTCAGTCATACGGGTGGGAGAATCCAATTCCCAGCAATATGCGTGCGTCTTTCCTCCTGCATGTGGCACTCCTGTGCCAATAAATTCAAACCTTCAACCTGCAAAGCCCTTTGAAGAAACGCAGCGCTCATGTCTCAGATGCATCCTGGGGTGGCTCTGGGCCCCAGCTCAGGGACTCCCGTGTGCGATGGGGCTCAAACCAGCACGGTTCACTGAGCTGTGCATGATCTTGACAGTGAGGAAAGGCTTGGCCTCAACACCTTCAATTTGAGCAGGAAACCCTACTTTTCTTTTGGGAGATACAGAGCCCTGCCTTCCCTCTCCTGCCTCCTCATGCCTTGCAGAGGGAGCTGATGGTGGTGGGATGCTGTATGGAGAGGAGCTGTTTGTTTCCTTACCCAGACTGAGACAGCATGGTTTGTCTCTTGGGCAATGGGTCTGCACCGCAAGGTAAAGCAGGTTGGTCAGAGCCTGGGAGCTGCTACTCTTTTGCTTTGTAATTTGTTTTCTTTCTCTAATTTTCTGAGTGCTGATGGGGCTGAGACAAACAACCCTCTTAAATGCAACACCCTAACATTAACCTGAGTGCTTCCTGCTGGGGGCTGTGACCAGGGGTGCTGCCCGGTCCCTGTCCCTTGGGAATAGCTTGGATTGTCACAGCCACTCCTCTCCCTGTGACAGCTCAGCACTGAGCTGTCACAGCCCCTTGGGTTTAGAGGGTGCTGTTGGGGGGGGATACTGAGCACAGCTCGTGAGGGGTTAACTGGATCATAGAATGGTTTGGGTTGGAAGGGACCTTAAACTGTCATTTTGGCTGCTGTTAGTTTCTCCATCATGAGTAGTGCGTTCAACAGTGATTTTAAGTGGCTTCAAGGCTCCAGCTGATACCAGGGATGCTAACTCCAGGTTTAATTCATATCGCTACCTGCACAGAGCAAGATGAGGGAAAGCATATGTGCCACAGGCATGGCCGGATCAGGCCAGGAGCCATGGCACAGAGTTGGTGAAGCTTGCAGGAGGAGCATGACAGAGAAGGGAGGAAAAAGGAGAGTGTGAGGAGGGAGGATCTCTCACTTCTCTTGTTCCCCTTACACTGATGTGGAGAAACAAATCCCACCAAGCTGTCCTGGCCACGCTGTGACAAGTGCCCTGCGGGGCTTTCCCCTTCTGCAGCTGCATGTTTCTGCAGGCACTGGGTGTTCTTTGCTGGGTGCCAGCATCAGGACGGACCCTGGGCACTAAGTGTGGAGAGCACTTGGGGTGAGAGCTGGGGGCGAACAGGGCTGGTGAGAGGATTGAAGGGGAGATGCAGAATGAGAGAGAAAACAAGCAGTTGTTTTGCTAAGCCTCCTTTGTTCTCTCTATTTCTGTAGCTAACCTTTTCCTTCTCAATGCAATAAAAAAAAAACCCTCTTCAAAAAATATTGCAGGGTGCTTCTTTGTGTGCTTTGACTAAGCCGTTCCTCATAAACCACTGGGTTTTGTGTAAACATAGCCATGGCAGGCAGAATTATCTGCTTTTTTGCAGCTGTCAAGTCTCTTTGCTCCCCCAGTAATGTATAAATGGAGAGAGCAAGGCTGGGAGAGGCAAGCCACAGCAGAGCCTGGGGTGCCCTTCTCTGCCATAAACCCTACTGCATCCCTTCCTGGTCCCTGCCTCTGTAAAGGGAGAGGACCTTACGGGCCCCCAGCTTGTCATTGTATGCATAGGGCTGGGTGACCATCAGATCTGACCATGGGAAATATCGGATTGGCTCTGGGAATTCCCAGGCTGAACACTAAGCTGGCCCAGGGACATGAGAGAATGAGGGAGGGACACAAGGGGAACTCTCCCTGTGCTGTGTCATTGGGGAATATACATTCTCAGGCCTAGAAATGTGTAGCTGAGGATGAATATTTAAATACTTTTAATTGCTAGCCAGTGCTAGCAGAGCTCATGGTGCCTGCTGAAGCTGTTTGGTTGCTAGTTACTGTCTCTGCTCCCTTGTTCCCAGCAGTCAAAGCTGACATGCTAAATCCTGTATCTGCTGGAGATCAGGGGACCTCCCTTCCACCCCTTTGGTGGGCTTCAGTGACTTTCTTTTTTCCAGATAAAATGAACAAAACTTGTGTCCCGTGACGACTCTGATAAGCTGGAGGCTCCAGACATGGCACAGCACAGACTGCCCATTATAGCCTTTGTTTATTTAGGGAAAAAAATAAAAGCTTGACCTCACTATCTTGATTATGGAAAAAAACCATAATATAAATGTGCCAGAAGCATAATTGGTGCCAGTGGAAACCAAAAATGACCCTTTGCTTTCCCTCTCCACCCACCTTTTTCACAGTAGTAGTTTGTTGGGAGGGAGCTTTTCTTAGGCATTAGTGGACTGCTGCAGGGATCTGTCCTTATAGACTAAGAAAGCCCTTTCCAAAACATTACCAGTCTCAGATGCTTTGGGGGACGGTGAAAGGGACCTTTGTAAAATTCCAGGTAGAATAATGCACCCCTGACTCTGCTGTTGTTCAGATCCTTTTGAGACTATCTTATGGGCAGCAATAACATGCTCTCAAAGTACTTATGAAAATCTGATTATCAGCATCTCTTACAATGCTGGATCATCCCGCTATTTAGATAATTGTGCAGTCTGTTCCCTTTGAGTCTGCTTCGCTGATTGCTGGCCATGGGGAATGATACTGTGCTTTCAGCCTCGCCTGGCTCTTCAAGTGTGCTGAAGGACCTGTTGCACCTGGGCTGACAGAGAGAATGGATGGTCCTTGCTTGCCTTTGCTGCCCTGTTTCAAGCTGGTGAAACTCGCCTCTTGGCTCCTGGGGCATCATCTGGTTCTGCAACCCTTGGAAGGGAAGGGGGGAGAAGAACCATCCAAGATAGCTTTCCCATTGCTATGAGCTGGTTGCATTGGACCCACGTTAGGCCAGGAGGCCTTCAGTGTCATCATGAGCAAGGTGGAAGGCAGCACTGGGATGACTGTGCAGGTTGGGTTGAGTTGTTTGTGTTTCACACTGAAGGCCTTTTGTGATGGTGCCTTGAGTGATGTATTTCATGGGAGGATTATTGCAATGAAACACAATGTGCTTTTGTGCCATTAAATGGTGTCTTTTATATCATTTCCTCTGACAAGTCTGTCCACACCAAAGCAAAAATAAACATTTTGAAAGGCTGCAAAGATAAACACAAAGGTTACCCTTAAATGCATCTCTTCTCCCCCTCCTTAAAGACGCCTGCTTCATTCTCTGGACAGGATGAACATCCAGGAAGGTTAAGATTACCCTAAATAAATGCTGGCAATTAATCACTTTCCAATCCTTCATTTCACAGTCTCTCTATGCTTTTTAATCCATGGCTTTTCTGGAGAGGAGAAAGGGATAGCTGGTACTTACTCTGACACTCGCTTGCTCTGCCTTTTGAGGGCTTTCCTCTCATCCCTTTGAGTCCCCATACCATTCTCAGTGCTGGCGACTATGAGGATAGAGTGGGTTCACAAGCCTTACTCTGCACAGGGCACATCACTAAATTGTTTCATTTCCAGTCTGCTCATTCCCATTTTTTGTCATGGGTTGTCCTTGTGCTGCCCAGATCCCTTCCAGTGTGACTGCTGACCATGCTGGTGGGTGAACAAATGTGATGGAGTTATTTTTTCCTCCACTTTTGTCAGCTTGGCAGTAGCCACCACTGCCCATGTCTTGCTCTGAAGTTTTCCCAGATTTCCTTTGGTAATAATTTGTGGGGAAGAGAGGGGATTTTAACTGCTCTTCACTCAGCCTGTTTTCTAGGCTGATAAACCAGCGATCAGTATGGGGAGTTGGTCTTTTAAGGTGAGGAAATTGTTTTAATGGAACTGCCTGCTCATTTCTCCTCCTTATCCTCTAGCTCATTTGCTGCTTTGCCATTTCCCATGACTGTGGTTTCTTTAACTGCCTCTTGTGAAGTGTCTCATCAAAGATGGCACGAAAATCTAACTGCGTTGTCAATCAGTGCTCTTGCATTGCTGTCTTTATCCACCCATCTCCTTTCCCTGGTGAGACTTGTTCAGGTTGTAGCCTGTCTCTACTGCAAACCCCAGATGGGAAAGTGCTCTACCTTTAATTAGCATCTAAATTAGTTTATCAGGCATTGGCACCACACTGGCTTGTCGTTCCTGGATGCACTTTTCAGTAGAGCTCTTGTTCTCACTGTTCTGTAGAGCTTAATTTTTTCAGTTATCACAAAATGCATCTTTTTACTGGTCCAGGAAGATGTTCCTCTGGAATTCAGTGTTTGTTACCTGAGCTGGGTGAAGCATCTCTTTTTCCAAATAACCTAATCACTTCAGTTTCCCTTCTTATTCCCAACTCCAGATAGTCCCTGATCATTAATTCCAGTAGTGTGCTATGGCAGGAAATGTGTAGCTTTGTGACAGATAAGCTTGACTGACATAAGTAATTTAGCTCCTCTGTGTTTTCCCTTTCTTCTTTAACTGCTGGAGGTCGAGGTGACCCACAGAGTCATCTGAAATTCTTCTGCAAATGATCTCCTGGTTTGACTTTGTTTTCAGCTGTTTGTCAGCTATAACTTATGGTCATGCTCCACTGACTTCAGTAAGATTATATTCTATATTTTTATAGCATCTTTCTGCTACACTAAGTGAAGAAAAAATATATGTATTTGTCTATTTGCCTTTTTTGTGTGATCTAAGCTCTGATATTGGATTTTACTCCACCCCTTTCCCTGCTGATTTTGTCTCCCCTGAATCATCTTTATCTATCTTATGATGGACTGCCTCTGTTATCTTTATATTCTGCTTTTTGCTGGGAAATTGCAATTCAGTTGTTGCCATTGATTTACTCTGGGTTAGCCAGGCTTTTTGTCCTCTTTGATGCCTCAGTGTTGCCTGGAGTTTTGTTCCAGAATTACTGTGACCCTCGGGACTATTAAATGGGAATGGAGCTGGAGCAGAAACAGTAGTTTTGTCTTTCCCATGGCCTACCCACAGCTTTGGGGATACTGTACCTTGGTGACCAGCAAATAATTTGACCACAAATGGGGATGGAGCAGCAAAGCTCAGGACTGAGGTAGCCTGTGAGCAAAGTTTGCTTTTTCTCAGTGACTGCAGCCCAGGTGGCTGTGACATGGACCCTACCGCACTGGTTGCACTGGGAGCTTGGATGCTGAGGGTCTTGGTGGCACTGGCCACTTTGCTGTTGCCTGGTGCCGAAACTGCTGGATGATCCATGTCTGTTTGGCATGGTATCAAGTTCTTCTTGCAAGGGCCTGAATATCGGAAAGTTATTCTTTCTTCTCCTTCTCAGAGGTTCTCCCAGGCACCTTTGCCCCCAGAGGACTGCAAACATGAGTCAGATCCTGGTTAAGATTTGGGTTAGACCCTTAGCTCCTCCAAAGGAAATATAGAGAGGTGAGGGAGCTCCAGGGAGCCTGCTTTCTGGTGATCTCATGCAGTTGGCTTTTCAGTATAAGCTCATCAGTCTCTTAGTTTATGTCAGAAACCCTCCTTTGTTGTATTTGGCCCCATTTTTCTCCCTCAGGGAGGCTCACCCATCTCTACCTGACCTGTTGGTAGGCAAAAATACCGAGTCCATATGACCAACCCTTCCTCACCAGCTCTCCTAATTCAAGGGAGAGTAACATGAGTTATTGCCAGTACACAAGCCAGCACAGCCCTTAGCAGGGGTCTCGGCAGAGCTAAGCCAACCAGGCAGATGCAGTGTGTCAGCGCGGTGTTAACGTATTTCTGGCAGAGTTTGTGTTATCCAAGAAATGGTGAATTTACAGCCTGTGGGAATCAAATTGCTGCACAGGCTTTGAACATTGTGGGGCGGGGGGAAACCTGTAATGGCTTTTTGCTTGTGATTTCACTGGCAATCCAGGAAGCTTGTAGCTGATGGGGGAATGTCTTGGCTGTTGACCCTGGAGAGGGGTGGGGGAGACACAAGTAGAGCTTTCTTATTTCATCTTTATGGTAGTGACTCACTTGACACTTGACTTTGTTCTTTAACTGTGATGTTTTAACATGAAACTTTGCAGATGGAGGACTGACGCTAATGGAGCAAGGTCATTTTGCTCAATTGGTGTGAAGAGAAGTAACCCAGGGCTTGATAGTCCTTGTCAGGTTTCTGTCCAGCCTTTCCCCAACTTCAGCTCTGATCCTGTTCCCAGTGCAAACAATGGAAATATTGTCTCATGCGAGGGTGTTTCTGGTTGTTGGGTTCTCTCTAGGTCAAGGACAGAGCATACCTGTTGTCCTCTGCCTGAAGAGGACATCCTTCTAGACCTGGCTCAAGAAGAGGTGGCATTTGATTGCTGGGGCTGTGCTTGGTGTAATTCCTGGTGTGTTTCCTTGCCAGGTGGAGGAGGTGGTGGTCAAGAGCATCCAGTGACCTCAGTGGAGTACATGACCTTGAACAAGGTCGTCTACATTTCTCTTTCTCTGTGTTTTCCAGCTATTAATGGAGGTACGGTTGAGATTGCCAGTGTTTCCTAAAGTACAAAACGTTCTCTGGGAACTGCTGCAAAATAATGTATGCAGGCATGTTGATGGTATTTTGTTTCAGAATGACTGTTAGCACTCAGCCTGGCCTCTGGCTTGATGGGAGCTTTCCCACAGCTTTTCCTATCTGGCTTCCATGTTATGCAGCATTTCTTCCTGACTTGAAGTTTTGGCAGAGAGAGAGGGTATCTGTGGGGTGAGAGGGATGCCACAGACATTTTCCAAGGTTCTGATATGTCTGAAAGATTGTTAGAATAGACAAAAGGGTGGTGTTGCAGAACTGGCACTGGGCAGGTTTTGATTTGAAATAGCTTTCAAAATTCTCTCTATCATGCCAGCATCCTCACTGCCGTCACCAAATCCACTGGGTGCACGACTGGGCACAACATCTGATTCAATTCCTGATGAATCATTATTTCCACTAGTTTTTCATAATTGGTTTTGCTAATCCTCGGCTGCATTTGCATGTGCTTAGTGCTCACCATCCCTTTCATCCATATGGGTAAAAGTCACGAGGTGTCAACATCCTGCTTGTGTCCCTTGTGATGCTTTGTGGAGCTGTAAACACAGGAGAAGATCATCTTTGGCTGGTGTAAATTATCAAAGCTATGCTCATATGAGTGAATCTATAGCAACTTACACCAGCTGTGGAAATGCCTGCAGGACATTTCATTCCTGCTGGCTGGAACAGCAGAAAGCTGAGGTGGGTCTAATGGCCTTATTCAAATACATCTGATGTAAGTAAGACACAGCTGAGCAATTCCCTGCTCCTTTGTTTTGGTCTGTTAAGGTTTTGCAAATAAAATATCTTTTGGGCTTCAGTGCTTATTCCTATACAGAGTTAGGTGTTTTACAAGCTCTGAACATCCACCTGGACACACAGCAGCCTGCTAAACTGGTACCCTAAGACATATGCTCCCTGGTAGCACATGGCGGGGGGGCGTGTACTTGTGATGGAAAAGATTGCCAGGCTAAATAAAGTTCAGCTACTTTAAAGATGAAAACTTTCTCTGCATATAACCAGAAACAGAGTTCAGATATATAATTCTTACTTATTCCAGCTGGTCTTACTGATCCATTTGGGTTCCTTAAGTTGGTTAAGGGATAGGAAGGCAGAGTGTATGTTTGGATTCTGCTGTATTAACCCAGTGGTGCTGTGTCAGAACAGTAAATGCCACAAGAAGAAAAAAGCACCCAAGTCAAACCTTGTCATAACGAAAGGAAATTATCCCTTTTGAACTTTAGCTGAATTTGCAAAATGTCCTCCCCCCAACATGTGTCACCGAAGCCCTTTGAAATGGGGTCGGTTCTGAACAACTTAATTTCATTCAACTCTCCATGCAATAGGAAAATGGGAACCAGGGAAATTTATTGAATGGAAAAGCATGCAATCTTTTTTTTTTTAAAAAAAAAACAAAAAAACAGAAAAGAAAAAAGAAGAAATTGCTCCTTCCCGGCTTTTCGGAAGGAACTGCAGACAATGAAGGTGAATGTGAAACCCAAGATGCAAAGTCTCCTTTGATTAACTCCCCTGCATAGGCAGCTGAGCTCCTGCAGCCATCCGGCCTTGGGACTTGCTGCCAGCCAGCACTAGGCACACCATTTCCTCTCCTGTTATGTGTGTGTGTTTACCACCCCCTGCTTGCTTTCATTCAGGAGAAATGTTGCCAGTGGGCAAACACTAATCCATCCTGACAGCTCTGCCCATCTTCCTGCTTTGGTCTGGCATCCAGCAAACAGCTTGATTAAGGTCCCCAGGGCTTTATTAGTGCAGCTTGTTGCCTGCAAATTAATCAACAGGTTGCATGTGCTTAACTCTTTGCTGGAGCTGGTTGGGAAGTATTCTGTGTTGCTGTGGGCTCTGAATCAAGTCTTTTGAACTTGCTTTTAAATATGGTGCAGCAGAAATAGCCCGAAGTGGTGTTAGTCTTGACTTCTTGGGGCAGGAAGTGAATCCCATGGGCTCTGCAGGTGCTGCTAATCCAACTTCCGATCTCTAATAGCAATTTTAGACTTTCATTTCATTTCTCTTGGCCATTCTCCCACTCTCCATAAAATATCTATTATTAATGCAGAGGACAGCCAGAAGAAACCTGAACTTAGCATTATTGTCCATAAGAAGTCCTCTGGGACCCTCCAAAGTGGAAGGACCTCCTTGCTATTTTGTGGTTTGTTCTGGAGCATGGGTGAAAGTTGCCTCTATGTTGTAGTGTAATCTTTCAGACTTTGGTCTGGTTCTTTAATTGGACTCATCATACTAGGATTAGGCACGAAACTCTATGTAGTTGCTGTGGTTTACACTTAAACTTTGACAGCAAACAGAAGGTTCAGGAAGCACACACTGAGTTTTCAGGTTGCTGCATAAGGTACCAGAGTGGAGAGGACTGATGTTGTATGGGTATAACGGGTTGAATATTCCCAGGTTATTTCAAAGATCACAGGATTTCTAGCTTCTCACTTGCAAGTACATGGGGAAACCCAGCTCTGTATCCCCATTTTCCTTTTCTATGCATGACCTCTCCTCTCCCAGTTGCTGGTGGCCCAGTCGGTGTGTGATTGGTGTGCACACTCATGCCTATCAGCACTGCGTGTCTCCGATGGACAGGACAGATACCGACCAAGCTCCCACATGCTGTTAGCCCTGGGGGACCAGCGGCACTCTGCACATGGAATTATGTTCGATCTGATTTGGACTTGACCCCACAACGAACAATGGTGAGAACGACCTGAGCCACATAGCTCGTATTGATTATTTTTAGCAACAATCGAAGGTAAAAGAAGAACGTGCCTATACGGTGGTTGTCCTCCATCTCAGCAGGAGGAGAGCAGCCCAGGCCTGTTGCTCGGTGCACGTTCCCCCAGGAAGGATGTGTGTTCTGCAGTTTGCTCCAGTTGGAGAAGAGCAGTGTGTGGTGGGGAATTTGCCAACCCTCTGTCTTCAGCAGCTGGCCAGCATCTGTCTTCTGGATAATGTAAAAAATTGATGATACTTTTCATGCCTCTTTTACCAGGTTTTAAAACATTTTAGTCCTCTATTTGACTTTGCGTCTAGGTGAGAGATGTTTTGTTGCTCTTTCTGTGCCAGCAGGGAGGGTGAGAGGCACGGAGAGCAGATGTGGACTGCCCCAAGGGTCTGTGGATGATGCCTACCCCGTACCTTTGCTGTGAGCTCCTTTCTGACCCCTCCACAATCTTCTGATGCTGTCTCATAGCTGAAACCACTTGTCTGCTGAGGACACAGCACCTTGCCTGGGCTCGCAGATAGTCTGTGCATTTCCAGTGTAGGTCTTTCACTCCCTCTACCTTCTCTTGTCTTCTCTGAACGTACTTGGGCTCTCTTGCAGAGAGCTGATTGCTCAGTGCAGGTGCTGATCCATTAGCCTTATTTCCATGCTGGTGATGGCAATTCTGTGGTAGAGTTGATAAAGGCAAAGCTGCTTCCTGGGGACAAGCTGGGGAGTTGAAGACTCGTGACTTCTTGCTTTGTTCATTTCTGGCTTCTACACCCTGTGATTGCAGCAGGGCTGGTAACAGCAGAAAACCAGACAGTTAAATGCTTCTGGTTTTGATCCTTTGCCTGTGGTCTGGCTCTTCACTGCTCCCAATAACCAGTTAAGGCAGTCTCTATGGGGTGTGAAGGGCTGATGATCAAAGGGTTCCTGCCTCAGAGCAATACTGTTGAATTTGCAAAGCCTGGGGACAGGGAGAGTGAGGCTCTAGGCTTGGATCCTCAGTATCTTTGGGTGAAGCAGCCTGTAGGGAGCAAGAAGCCAGTTTGTAGGTACCTGCAGTACCAATAAGAGCTCCCTGGCAGGAGGCTGAAACACCTGCAGATGCCACGTGTCTGAGCAGGAGCTCACCCGTGTTGCTGCCAAGGACCATTCCAGGTATCAGCAGAAAAATTGCTTTCCCTGCCATTTAGAATGCCATTAATGCCATAAAGTGCTCTTATGAGGAGGTTCCTTGAAGTAGACAGAAGGAAAAGTGGCATTTCTGAAAGGTTTTAAACCATATGACTGCTGGCCACTCTAGATCCTAGTCTTGAGGATTTAGGGAGTCTTGGGAGAGCATTGAGAGAGCAGGTACCAGCAGTGCTGACAAAAGATGCCTTATGCTGTGTGCAGGGATCTCATTAGTTCAGATGATCTTGCCAAATCTGGCCTTTGCTGGGGAAGCGCAGTGTCCCATCAGTGAAGGATTTCCCTATAGAACAAAGATGAGATTCCGCTTCTGCCCATCCCTCAGGACATCCATGTTTCCCTGCTGATGAAACACAGAGCTCAGTCTCTTATTTCCATCTCCCTGTGCCAGCAGAGAATAACAATAAGAAAACTACAAACCTGCAACCTGTGGGGAGGAAGAAAAGGGGTAATGCACCAGTTCAGTGTTCTGCATCGTGCCAAGCCCTGGGCAGCCGGCTGGGGCACATCCCTGCGCCTGAGGTCTGTTCCCTGCTCTAGTATCTGCTGGCCTTTGCACGGCAGTGTGACAGCGTGGTGGCAGCTGTGATGTGTTGATCAGCCATGCCTGCTGCCGAGCGCTTGTTCCTGTTGCCAGGCAAAGAGGGTGACCTTTTCGGAGAGGAGGAGGAGATGGAGGGGAGAGCGATGGGTGGGTGGGAGGCAGTGGTAGCCCTGGATGGGGTGCAGGGTTCAGGTCAGGAATGGGGATTTGGATGCGTGGAGCGAAGTCGACAGTCCCTCCCTGCTTTGCTTGATTTCATGGGTGCAGAAAGACCCATACCCGCCTGCATACTTGGATCGAGATGAGATGAAGCTTTCCCTGGTGGGGCCTGCCATCTCTGTGGGATGTGACGCCCAAATTACAGGAGGAAGTATTGGGATGATGCTTGGTAAAATGCTATTTATGGGATGCTGCAGATCTGACTGCATTGCCTTTGGTGCAGGAAACTTCAGGGCACCACAACCCCCCTACACCCTGCTCACTGGTGTGAGCCACTGAGCAGTGGTAACCTGCAACGGAGTTTGGGTCTTGTGCCCTGTACTGTGACCTGTGCATCGCTGTCCTCTGTGGGTTTTCCTGTGTCTGTGGGACCTGAATGGTGCTCTGCTCTGTATATGCTGATTCCGGAGCCACCTTGGGTGGCTTCTCTGAAACAGAAAATCTTTTCCATGTGTTTTAGGTCAGGATGACTGGGGGAACAATTATGAAGCCTCTAAGTCTGGATTGGTGCAAATGGCACCATCATTCCACTGAGACAGAGCCCTTTGTGAAGGGGTGAGGTGGAACAGTACCAGATATAACCTGAAATGACTTAGCAAGCTGCTGAAGTTTTTAAATGCATGTGTCGTCTTCTTTTTTTTTTTTATATATATTTAAATTAAATTTCCTCTGACATTTCATAGACTTCATCACCCAACGTGGAGCCAAGATCCATGTGAGTGTGTGCAGTAGGATTGTTTTTAAGTTTTATTTTAAATACAGATGTCTGGAATAACTTTTTTGCACACACTGTAGGAGTGTAAAGGTTTCTAAGCAACATCCTTTCCATGCTGTTTGCATTAGAGAATGTAAAACAGGGTTTCTTTTTTAAAAAGTCTCTGCAGTGCAGGCATAATTACAGGATCCCATTATGCAGCATTGTGTCTAGGGTGAAGCCTGCCCTAATGGAATATTCTGCCTTGTGCTGAAGTCTTACCTGCTTTTTACCAAGACACTTAAGGACTTAATTAGCGTCATTATAGTCTACCACCCCCTTCCTCAGCCCTGTGCATGAAGGGATAATGATCTGTCCAAGCTAGTGCCTTTGCTTCCCGTGGTTAACAGCACCACATGGAGGGAGTGTTTTGTAGCTCACTGCTGCTACATTGAAGTGAATATGGAGGAGAGGCAGAAGGGGAAATGAAAGCATTTCTTAGGAGCAATAAATATACTCCGTGTTTACTTGGCCTGGTCTTAGCCATTGAGCTGGGATGGAGTTTGTCACTGGGAGATCCCCGTGGAGCTCCTTCATGCATGTACTGCCTCATCACGTGCTGCTCTGGCTACCTCGTTTGACCTGCTGCAGCACACAGCAGTGCCAGGCAGACTTTGTGCTCAGTCCTGCAGGTGTGTGTCATCAGGCACCCACATTAACTCCATGCTTTGAGAATAGGGAACAGGAAGAGCCCTGTGGATGCAGCAAGCCCTAGTCTTGCCTTCCTGTGATGACCATGTGGATGCACTGCACATGGGCAGCATCTTATACTTACCTGCATATGTGTGTGTGCATTACTGACATAGTTTAGTGGTGGACTTGGCAGTCCTGGGGTAACTGTTGGGCTTGATGATCTTTAAAGGTATTTTCCGACCTAGTTGATTCCACGATTCTATGTACATGTGTGTGTGCAGATCCTGTCTGCTATGCTTGCTGGATAGTAGGTATTGACATTGCCCTAAAAGCGCATGTTTGATAGGTTGGAGTGACAAGAGATGGTGGGCTTGAGGGCACACTGCTCTGGAGCCAAGGGATGCTGGAGAGGATCATGCTGCTGATACATGGCTACATCTGTCAGCTAGATGGTTGGTTTTGATCCCTGATGCTTTGATGGTATACAGTATTTGGGCTGAGCTGCCCAATGGAGTTTTAGAAACCTCTGGGGGCTTTTTGCGTTTTATGAGATGAAGAATGTTGGCTTTTGTACCTGAGATGGAGCCAAAGAAGTTTTTACTGCTGGTTAGGTAATTTCTCTGGCATGTTGCGTTAGGAGCTCTAGATGTTATTAATGAGGTGTGTGTGTGCTATGGTGCATGTGTTGTTTCATGTAACGGCTGTTGCTGCTGTGCCCTGTGCATGGATGTAGCCATGTTTTCGTACAGGTGTTCAATTTATCCTCTTTCATCTCTTATGTCCATCTCGTGCTGTCCTTTCTACCCTACCTGCTTCAGGTTACTGCACTCCTAGCAATTTTTCTCTGGAGTTTCACAAACATCTTGCAGGGAGGAAAATTTACCTGTGAATGATGTTTGTGCCTTCTCAGTGTTGGTGGGAAGGTGCACTATGGAAGCAGTTATGGGGTTGGGAGCTGGTCTTGTGGATGTGGCACGTCTGAGCTTATAGCTTAGCTGCATTCAGAGGAGCTCCTTGAAGGCTTGTGGCCCCATTTCTTGTGGCATGTAAAGACAAGAAAGATGGAGTTGTGATGCTTGTGGATTTCCTCTCTTTCCCTTGACTCACTCAGAGTCATGAACATCATCTACTTGCTTCATTGACTCAGCAAATGATGTCTGCCCTGGGCCGATGCAAGGACATTGCCCATATTGGTGGGAAACCTTCAAAGTCCAGAGGTGCTTCTGTATCTCATAATCTCCTCTTCTGCTTTGCTTATCCAGAATGGTTCTCCTTCATTGTCCGTGCCTCGTAACGACTGCTGCAGTGCCTGTTATTTTTCACAGGAGCCATTTGGCTGCTTCTCTGGCTCTTCCAGCCCCTGCCCTTGAGAAGCTGCGTGTGATCCCTGCTCAGATAGCTCAGGACGCCTCCTTAGGCCTCCCACCCTGGCCCTTATCACAGTGCTTGACATAGCATGGGAAGGCGCAGGCAGTCCTGGGCCCCCAGCACGAAGCCCATCCAATACTACAGCTGTGTCCTTCATGATTTCCAGGGAGATGGCCGGAGGTCTTGGGCAGTGCTTGTTCCGTTTTGCTTCATAAACACCGCAAATGGTGCCAGATGGGGCTTTATAGGATCACATCCTCTGCCCTTTTTCTGTGTATTGCGAACAAACCTGGGAGGGGTCCGGGCTGGATCCTTGTTTGTTCTTGAAGGAATTGGTGCAGGCTTCAGAGTCCTCACCCATCCATCTTCCATATGGAGATAAAAAGTTTTGGCTGAACACTGCTAAATGTGCCGTCATCTATCACAGCGGAGGCGGGATTGTGTCAAGGAAAAATAATCCACCATCAGGCTCAAAAGAAGAAGAAAAAAAAGAAAAAGAAAGAAATAAGATTTCCAGTAAAGTGCCATGCTTTTAAAAATCCAGTTCACTCTTTGCCAAGTCATTGTTTGGTTTTAGGCTTGTTTCACATGAAACCAACCTTTAAAGGTTACTTTTAACCTTCTTTAATGAGCTATAGAAATGAGCCTGGTCTGCTACAGAGCAGAGGCCAGGGGATGGGACTGCATGTGGAGCTCCCTTCGCAGCGGCTGTGTGAGCTGTATCACCAGCTCCCTGGCTGCCAGATTCTGTAGCCAGCAGCTTTCAGCAAGAAAAAGTGGAAGAGGATCACTGATGTTTATCTCTCCCCTTGCTTCGGTGCAAATTATATATGCTGCAGAGTGTGGGGGAGAGAGAATACGTGTTGCTGTGTGTGTTTTTCTGAGGCATTCTGCATCATGGGGTTTGCATCCTGGGGACCAGGTTTTCTGAAACCCCTTCTGTGCTGGGTGCTAAGCTCTTTGGAGATGTGAAGAGGTCTTGGGAAACCTGACCTGTTTGGTGTGTGTTAACCATCTGCAGACCGGGCCTCCATCCTGCCCACGTGAGCAATGATTGATCTGTGCTCTCTCCCCAAGCAGAATACCAGGAGCTGGAGCCCTGTGCTGCCCTTTCTTTCCTCTGCATTGCCCAGATGCATTTAGGTGGCGGTGAGGGTGTCTGAGCACCTCTGCAAGGATGGACTGTCCCTGCCCTGACCAGCAGCAGTGTCTAACTCATTATAAGGGCTCTGCCACAGCACAGTACGAGGGAGATGTGAGGAGGGTGGACATGAGGCAAAGCTGCTTTGTAGTCCACTGGTGTGCTGTGAGAGGCACAAATGGGACTCCATCAGCTCCACGCAGCAACTGGGCTGTATGAGCTAATGGGTAAAAGGGGGTGACAAAGACAGCAGCACAGTCTCTGAACAAGACTCACCACCATGTATCTGTGGACTGAGCTCTTTCTCCTCCCAGGTAACTGCAGGTAAATCCTTTCTTGCCCAGGCATCGTGCTTGAGCGGCTCCAGAACCCACCAGCCCAGCTGGGAAACCTCCCAAACTGCGGTGCAGCCCTTCTAGTCTGTGGGCTGCTGCATCTTCTCACCCTGTTCCTACAGCTGTGCTATCAAAATATTTCTCTCATTTTTCTCCTGATGCATGCCATGTTGCTTGAAGCTTTTAGGATAGATGTGGCTGATGCAGAATGAGCAGCAGCAGGGGGTAAATGGGTGGTTCCATGTACGGAAAACCCAATGCACTTGTGATTTCGTGTGTTGGCGTAGATGTCGTGTTCTGGGATGTGCAGCTTTGGATGAACTACGTCTGTGATGGGGCTGAAGGCAACTCCAAAGGGTACTGAATGAAGATGTTGTCTGTGCTCTAAGAAGGGTGATTTTTCACATCCCCACTGATCAGGATGCCAGCAACAGTTTGCAGTCAGCTTGGAGCTCTGCATCTGGCCCTTGCCACCCCCCAGAAAGGTTGTGTACCGCTGTGGTTCCTTACGGAGCTGACGCTGAGGGACTGGGTGGCTTCCCTGAGCCCAGGCAGCAGGTCCATGCAAGGCAGCAGTTATGGCTAGGTCTCCTGGTTTCCAGCCTGTGCTCCTTCTAGGACATTTGCACCTACTTGGCATGGCTTGGGCAGGTTTTGAACATGAGCAGGTAGCTGGATGTGCTGCTTGTGATCACAGTGTTTCCTGGAGCTGAGGGCCTGTTGGGTGTTTCAGGAAGGGGAGAGGAGATGTCCAGTTTCTCAGTTCTTGCTCAACAGGCTCCTCTGTCCCAAGAGGCTTGAGGTGATGAGGCACTTGTACGTGCAGATGTGGTTTCACCTCTCCTTTTCTGCATGCACATTTGCTGTCCTTCAGGATGCTCTGGGGTTTCTGTGCTTATATTCAGGCTCTGGGTTTAAAAATCCCTCCAGGCACTGCTTTTGCAGAAGCTGGAATTGGCTGTGGCTGTATGCACAATCTGGTGCCTCCTGTGTTGGGCAGAAGCAGGGGCTGAAGGGGGTTTCGGGTCCTCTCTGCTGCAGGCCATCTCTGTCCTCCTTATTGGACCCATTTGTATGAGAGGAGGTTAAGGGCTGTGGTGTTTGCTGTATTTGCTGCTGTTGTGTGAAGGATGATGCATGCTTCCCTCAACAGCAGGACCAGTCACCCAGGGATGCCGTGCATGAGCAGCATGTGGTAGCTTGGAGAAGGGTTGTCTACTGGTGAGCTGCCAGTGTAGAAGGCACTCTGGGGAAAATCCCTATGAGCCAGAGCTGAGGATGCTGCTGTTTTCTATAGAAGTGTCAGAAGGCCACTGGAGGCAGTGGGCTACAGAGAACAACTTTCCTATGGGAAAGTAAACACTTGTTCCATTTTTAACCCTTGCTAATTGAGTCCAGGGTGAAATGTGACCCCAGGTTACATAGTTGTAATGCCTTCTCTGTGTGCTGGGCTCTGGGCCCTCAGGAGGGGGAAGGAGCAATAGTTTGCTGGTTTTGGCCCAGCTCCATGGAGAAGTGGATTTTTAGTGGCCATAAATAAGGAAAATTGAGAAGCAGGAAGTGGGCATTTCCTTAACAGACATTGGAGCTGACAGCCCTATGCATGGCTTCGGGGATGCCCGCCCAGGCCAGCGTGTGTGGCTCAGGGAAGCATGGGAGAGTGGCAGGCGTCCCTGATGGGAGCATGTGGGAGCCTCCATCCTGGGAAACATGTGAACTGGCCCTGGAATGCCGTGGCAGGAAGGAAGACAGCCCAGAAGATAGGCAATCGTTTTTGGCAGGAGTCTCCCATCCCTGTTCAGCACAGGTATAATGACCTTTCCATACCCCGCGTGCTGCAGACGTTCACAGATGGAGTTGTCCCACAGAAGCAGGGAAGTAAAACTAATCCTGTGAGATTAGCGGGAGCTGTGCTGGATACTGGTGCTGTTACAAACCATCTCTGTGTGTTTTGGAGCCCTATGGGCATCCCCAGTGTCTGGGAAGGGGTTGGAAGTCATGCCTTGTAGCAGCAGCCTGCATGGGAGATATATTATCCTGAGCAACTGGGATCTCCTCCTGCTCCCTCTTGCCTCTTATTTCCAGAAGGCTTTGTAATTTGACGGTTACAATAAGACAACAGTGATAAATAATTTATTTGAGCCTCGTCATTAAAAATAGATGGCTGTAGCCTAAAGGTGACTTCTGGGGTAACTTGTGCCTGCTGCTTTGCTTTGTTACAGAGCCTGGAAAGCTACTGGTTTTTTGTAAGTACTGCTGCTCTTATTCTCCACATTTACTTTTTTCCCAACCTTACAAATATTAAATATACCACGTCAGGTTGGTTTCATTGCTCTCCCTTAGGAAGAGCTGCCCATTGGGAGCTTTCTTTGCCTTGAGGGTGTCAACAGATCATTTCTCCTCCATGAGGAAAACAATGGACAGGAGTGAGAATGAGAACTTAGAAGAAAGTGAAGGCAGAGAGTTACCAACAGCCAGCAGTTGCTCTGGACTTGCTTCTTCAAATATCCTTCTACTAAAGTCCTTGTCTGTAGAGACTTTGAGGGAAAGGAATAGGCAGGACCAGAGTTTTTGATGTTAAATACCTCCAGACCTCCTCAGGAGGGAGCAGGCCAGCTGCTGGTAAGGCTCCAGATGTTGCTTTTGGGAATGGATCTCCCATGGGAGCCAGCTGGCTGTGAGGTTGTTAAGATGCCTTCTCCTCCTGTCTGTGTGGGGCAACTTCTGTGAGTCTTGTCCCCCAAAATAGCATGAGATTCATCTCTGGTTTGACCTAGGAATGTGGGGTGGGGAAGAAGAAATGGCAAGAGGTCAATGGCAAGCCCAAAGGATCTGTGTTTGGGTCTGCAGATGCAGGGCACATTTCAGGTGTCTGAGCACTGAACAACAAGAGTGTGTTTTGGCTGCCATTCCTGATGCCTCTGTAGGCAACTGAGCAGGCTTTTTCTTGTAGGTTTTGTCTTTGCCAGAGATCCACATAAGATAAGCTGCTGTGCCCACATAAGATAGGCTGGCTTCAGTCCCTCCTGGTGGCTCACAGACTTCAGAGCAGCATGAGCTGCGTGAAGGCAAGTTGCCTGGCTCCTAAACTGCCAAGGCTGCTCTGAGATGCAGTGCTTTCAGCTGCAGATCATCAAAACAACAGAGCCAATAGGGCTGGAAGTGGACAAGGGAGTATGTTGCAGGAAGGGTGCAGGGGCAGCACTGGAGATGGAGAAGATGGGCTGGAAGGGAGCATGGCATGTGTTCCAGGGCCATAAGAAAAGGGTGGTGACAGTGGGGTGCAATGAGTGGCAGAATCTCCATCACTGGGAAGTGTCACATCACTGTGTGGTGATGCTGCTGGCATAGGTCATGTCGAAGTGTGCAGAGCTTCCCCGAAAATGGGAGGCTGTCCCTTTTGTTCTTGAAGACAAAGGCTCTGGATCTCTTCCAGAACATAATGGTTTGGTGTGGAACAAGAAATTTTCTGTTAACCTTATCCCCATCTTGGCCCAGTAAACAGGAGGTACCACTTGCCTCTTCCTCCTCTCGGAAATCCTAGGATTTGTTAGCACAAAACAATTAGAAATGGGGATTTGTGCTTTCTTGCTGGTTGTGCCTTTTTCCACCTCCTCGATTAATCTTGGATGCAGATGCCACTCGTTGGCTGTGCAGCTCAGGATTTGGTGCACGTGACCAGGACTTGACTGGTAGTCTTGTAGCAACGGAAGCTGATGAAACATCTGGTCAAGGGGCAAAAAACCCCTATGGAGCTTCCTGCCAGCTTGGCTGGGAGGGAGGAAGGTTCAGAGTACAAACAAACTAGTGTTCAGGGCGGAAAAATGTGATCTGGATTCTCCATAACAATTCTGTCTGCTCCCCTGGAGGCAATGACTGGAAAGTCCCTGAGGATGGTGAGGGGCAGTTTGTGGAAAGGCACGAGTGGGTGGGAACATCCTCCCCACATTCTCTTAAGAGGCGTTGATGAGGGCCACTGCTGTTATAGCTGATTGACTGCTGATGAGCGGAGGAAAAAGCAGTGATGTCAGACAAAGGCCATCAACCAGGCAAGGGACTGGGAGTGTGTGACACTGTGACACCAGTGCCATGATGAGGATATTAATCCTCAATTAACTATTATTGCTGAAAGGCTGTATAGCTCCGCAGGGAGGGACAGATGATGAGCTAAGTCATCCTCATTATTTCAGCTGGCTGTCCACTGGCATTCACTGGGAACAGACCCTTCTGGTGCTGGTGGCAATGGTGCAGCATCCACTGGGGGTGACTTCCTGGCAGTGACAGCCCTTTGCTGACCTTGCCTGATGTGGCATGGATCAGCCTTGGCACAGCCGAGCAACCTCCATTACCAGCCTGTGTGTGAGTGTGCTTGCATTGTCTCGTTTGGGGCTGAGAAGAGCGTGTTCAGGGCAATGAAAGGTGCTGTGGTTTTTCAAACAGTGCCTGGGCATGGGGGAATTGAATCCTGGGCAAAGGAACGGTGCTAGTGTTCTCTAATAAATGAGCAAGTGGGATCCCAGGGGGCTAACAAAGTGTTGTGGATGCTTTGGATGTGTTTTGATGGGTCAGCAGGGACAGATAAACTGGAGAGTGAGAGAAGCCAGGCAGCCGGTGGGATAGTGGCATGTTCAGGCTTGGGAAAGACTGCTGCGCAAGTGAAGTTCACTTTGTCTAGAAATTCCTTTTCACTCTTTGCCAGACTGAGCCTGTGACTGCCCTTAGGTCCACTGGACATAAAGAGGCAGTAACTGTAGGACCCTTTACTTCTCTGCCCCAGGGAGGATCATGGCTGGTGTTGCAGAGTGATTGCAATATGAGACTGTCTCCAGAGTTCGACAAATCATCTTGCAAGACGTGAAATAATTTCTTGTTTGCAGAAAGGGTTTGTGGAAGAGGCACTTAACTGAGAGGAAGATGTCTGGTTTCAGAGCTGTCAGCTTTGAGTGGACAACATGCACATCTTTATGCGTAAGGGTGGCAAAGTGAAGCTTTTTCTCTGTAGACATCAAAAGTAAACATTGCTTTAAGGTAGGAAAAAACCCAAACCAAAGAGGGGAGGTAAGGCCCTTGCCCATGTCCATGAGCAAATCATGGAGCTATAGAAAGAGCAGCTGGTTCCTGGCAGCTTCTCACACGGGCCCCTTCAGTGTCCTTGTCCTGCCTGCCCCAGGCTGAGCTGCTGGTGTCTGGGAAGGGGATGAAAGAGCAGCAAAGAGTTGACTGCTGAAAATTTCTTTCCTGATGCTGAGAAGGACGATCAGTTCTTCCTTGGGGTGAATCACAGTCTGGTGCTAAGCAGCTAATCCTGCTGACTGTGGCTGTCCCCTGATAAGCCATCCAGTCAGTTCTGATTAGTTTCCAGCAACTCCATTAGAAAAATAGCTTTAGAAGAAATTTGAAGTCAATTAAGTTCTATGTGGCTAATGTTGATAATTATTACTGCTTTTGTTAGTTTGCCTAATCCACCAAGATTCTCCCATTAATAGATGTTACAAATTTGTACCTACAGTGCATTGACTTCCACCAGTGGATTTCAGAGCATTTCCCCAAACTGTCCTCTATTTTGTTTTACTGCAGATTAACATTTAATTTAAAGTTAATTATTGTGAGCTGTAAGTTTCCACAGTGTCCTATAAACATAAAGCAAGCTTTGCAGTCTGGGTTATTTTTATCATGTGTCAGGCAAAGAAGCACAGGATGCTGAAAGACACATGATTGACAATGAAAATTGGCAGATAAGTGATTCGGAATAGCATACCCCTCTCTGCCGGAGGTAAGAATTGTGATGGAT
This sequence comes from Psilopsiagon aurifrons, assembly GCA_025447955.1. Taxonomy (NCBI): domain Eukaryota; kingdom Metazoa; phylum Chordata; class Aves; order Psittaciformes; family Psittacidae; genus Psilopsiagon; species Psilopsiagon aurifrons. The sequence continues at coordinate 30,964 of JAOEHY010004005.1, read as the reverse complement.
ATGGAAGGAGGAAAAAAGAGGGCCAGAGATACTCTAAATGACTTGCCCACAAAGACTGGTCTGCACTAGGGCAATCCAGGAGATCCTGTTGCCCTATGCTGGGTGCGGATCCCCTGGTGTGCATCAGCTCAGAGTGGAGCAGCCAGGCTCCCTGGAGCTGCGGGCTGGCAAAGGAGCCTTTTCGTTGTGCCCTTGCAACACTCATTGCTGTTGGTGGGAAGGTTTCAACACAGCCTGCAAAGAGCCTGGTTTAAAAATGGATCGAGGGCTCCAGGCAATCTCTGTAACTCCAACATGTGTTCAGGCAACTGTGTGCATAATTCAGCACATTAGTTGTCTTAACAAAGCTCCTTGCCAGCGAGCAGAGTGTTTGTTTGGAGATGGCACTGTGATCCCTGTGTATGTGTGCAAGGATTATTTTCATTCCTAAAAAAAAAAAAAAAAACCCAAACCACAAAACTATGGAATTCGTCATATATAAGCAGCAGTGGGTCAGGAGTTCCCTGAGCATAGCACTGGGGGCTCTGCTTGTTGTGCTTGGCTCTGAGAGAGATTCCCAGTGTGATGTTTGGGGCAGCAGTTGCTTCTCATCTGTTTTAGCTTCCCTCTTTGATGGAGTAACAATAGGTGTCTGTGCTGCACGATAGATCACTCAGTAGTCACAATGCAGGACCACACTGGGGGCGGTTCAATGGTAGGGATGGCGCAAGAAGGAACCCCCTTTCCCAAGATACTCTGGGCACTGGATGGACAGTACGTTTTTCCTAAGCACAGTTCTATCATTGGGGATTTTGTTACTAAAAGCGTTTAGTTTTGTGCAGTTGAATTAGTTCTGTACAGCTGAGAGCAGGCTTATGGCATCCTTTGCATTGTGACTGATTTACTGGGTGTCTTTGGCCAAGACACCCAGCTTCCTGCTCTGCTGCAGTTCTCCACCTCAAATTGGCACCATGTTAATTTATGTCTCAGTTTTAATTTTGAGTGCAACTTTAATGGAAATGTTAATTTGTAGTGAGTACTTCACAGGGTATTATTTGGGAAAATGCTTTCAAGTTTTCCATATGGCTATCAGATAGTGACTGTAAAAAAAAAAACAGCCCTCTGCTAGATCTAAACTAACAAAGGCTGTAACAATGATTAGTGAGAATAAAAGTGCTTTGCGGTCGGTTAATGTTCCATGTGATTATTTATGGGTAGCTTTCTGACCATCTTGTGAGAAGTGTCATAAAATCTGTGATTTGTTACTGGGAGAAAGCTGCGGTTGGGACATGTTAACATTGGAGTTCCTCTGCCTCCCTGGCTCTGTTTGTGTGGCTGGGCGTCAGTGTCACAAATATTTATCCATATATCCACAAATATCCCCATGTTTGTTTATGCCTTATTTTTCTTAATGCCCTCTTGTTGAGGATGGGAAGGTGATGGGATGATCTTGCAGTGGCCTTTGGGGAGCGTGCCTGGCATTGCAGGACCCAGAATACAATGCATAGCAAACGCCTGAGCAGGTTTTCAGACAAGGCTGTTGACAACTGATGAGCACTTCAGACCCATCTCTTGTGCTGCGCTGCTTTGGAAGGCTGTACACCTGGTGCATTCCTTATGGGTCTCCTTTATGGTTACTTGCCAGTCCTTTTTGCAGTGGCAGAGGAAGGATGCTTGCTCTGAGACTGCCCCTTTTCTGCCTCCTGCATTCAGTACAAACTTAGGTGGATCACTTATACCCACTCTGCTTTGGTTTCCCACCTCAAAAAATGGCAATAAAGCAGTTGCCAGCTTTGTAGAGTTAAAATCAGATATCAGCCCCATAGACATGTCTTAGACAAGGAGAAGGTGTGGATGAATGAAGTCTCTCCTCTCTTACCTTTGCATCCAACTGGCTCCTCATGAATGACTTGTCCAGAGCATGGAGCTGATGTGACAAGGATTAGGGGAGGTGATGTGATGACAGCAATGTGGGAGGATTATTATGAACTGCTTGAAGTTGCTGGTAATTTTGGATAGGCAGTTCAGCAGAGTGAGTCCTGGCTATGTTCTCAGCACATCCCTGTACACTGGTGACCAGCATGGGAACGCAGGGCAACTCAGCCTTGCCTTCTTCCTTAAGAAGAAAATGTTTACTGAAAAGTGTTGTGTTGGGTGCAGATGTTTTGTGTCTCTCGTCCACTGAGGTCAGTTGGAGTTCTGCTAGCATGAGTGACGTGTGTGTAGGAGAGGCCAAAATCTTCCCACAGATGAGCGCTGTGGGACTTGACCATGTACTCTGAAGGACGGTAGCTTGGCTCTTAATAGCAGTGCACCACAAATAGGGCCTGAGGCTGAACTGGTGACACTGGTGCAAATTCAGGCTAAGAAGATCTTGTGTAGCACCACTAGTCCCCATGCCAGGCTGGCCTGGTCTCTGTGGAAAGTTGGAGATGACTCATTTCCCAAATGAATTCATGAGCTCCTGTCTCTCTTCCCTTTGGGCATCTTGCTGCTAGCCCTGGTCTTCTGACCCACCTGCATGATGCTCTTTGCTTCCTAGCTCTATTTATAGGGAATTTAATAAGGTGTCAATTAAAGAAATAAAACCAAACTGAAGATGTCTGTCAGTGGAAAATGTGGAGTGAGGCAAGGTCATTGGTAGCAGTTGTTTAAAATCTTGTCAGCTCTTTTTATAGACAGTCCCTGTTGCTGTGGGACAGCTGAGCTGGACCCATGTGCCTGAGCAACTGGTGGCAGCCCCTGAGCTGGACCCTGTTCTTCTGCTGGGATCATCAGGATGGATTGCTCCCAGCTCCCCTGCTCCTTATAAAAGGCAATAATACTGATGAGAGAAGTAGACTTGAGGGAGTCCCTCTTGTCAAAAACATGCTGGACAGGGACTGCTAATTAGCTCTCATGATTTAATGTTTTCCTGTTTGCATACCACATGTTTAGGGGATATGGTATTTATGGTCCTACAGGGAGGATGTGAGCTGGCATGGAAAGAGGAGATTTCTGTTCCTTCAGAGCTTTATGATCATTTTTCCTCTTGAAAACTCCAGCTGTGGCAACACCAGGAAATTGGAAATTTGTTTCTGACTGAGTGAATTAGCATCTGTGTCTCTAAAATCTGCTTCTCGAAGTTTTGCTGCACCCTAAGTATGATTTTGGCTTGCTGCCTCGCACCTCTGCAGTGTCAGCATTGGGAAAGCTTTCCGCTGCAGTAAGAGGTCATCTCGAAGAGCTGGCAGTCTCCAAGTCTGTCTGGGATCTCTGGTGTGTTCAGCTGTGCTGCGGTTTCAAGAGGGTGGATATGAACATACAGAAACCCTCTGGTCAGGTTCTCTATAGGCTAGGATCTCCATTCCTGGCCCTGTGAGCACTGGGGCCAGTGTGCTGAGCACTGAGGGTGAGCCAGCCCTGCCTGTGTGTTCCTGGTATCCCTGTGCCCTCCTTCCAAAGTTAACTGGAGGTAGATGATTTCTCTTTTTTCTCTTTTGATTTTCTCTTTTGAGCTGCTTCTGCTCTGTATTCCCAACCTGGTGTTATCTCTGGGGAGACTGTGATGTACAAAGTGAGGACTTAATTGTCTTTACCTAGATGAAGTCTCAGCCTAACTTGTCCCTACTGTTACTGTCACTTCATCTGATCTTTTCTACTCCTGCTGCTGGATTCGTCAGCTCCTGCTGTGGCCACCTCTGCTCCAGCAGCCTCTTATTTATCAGGTACCACCTCTCTTCTCCACTTCACTCCACCAAAGCTACCACATAAAGCAAACCATCTCCTCCAGCCTTATTAAAAACACAGGAGATATGTATATGCATAGCTCCTGGGCTCCTTTTGATATCGTTTGATATTGCTCTCAATTGAGAGCAAGAGGAAGGAAAGTGCTGAGTTGAGGGAATCCAATAGGAGCTGTTAAAAAAAGATGTGTCCAAACCCACAAATATGATCTCATGCAACATAGACGTTATGATTTGGGAACTACAAAGGGCTGATTCTTTGTGTCTGGGCAAACAAAGGAACAGAAATAACAAACCAGAAATATTAGTTCATTGTCAAAATGATATTCACTCCCTGGCCATATGATTTATATGGTGCAGGAACCAGGGCAGCTCGGCTTTGCTGCTTTATGTAAGTAAAGTGAAAGACCAGTGAAAATTGATGTGCTAGGCTTAGCTCTGGATGCTTCTGTAGCCTTAGAGAAAATGTACTGCTGTGGTCTTTAAGCCACCAGAGTGGCTTCTCCATGCCCATGTTAGAAAATAAGCCTTCAGGTTATGCTGTGTCTGAAATGTATCTGGTGCCACTGCAGCTCTAATTTAGGAATATCACTTGGAGGTTATCAAATAAGCAGTACTTTGATCCTGCATTGGCATTTGCATACCCAACAGCATCCTGCAGGCTTGCTCTGGGTGTTCTTGCCAGCTGTCTCCCATTGCCATTTCTGTCCAGGAAAACTAGCCGAAGGCCATCCATGGCAAAAGAGCTGTGAAGGAGAACCGGGGCAAACTGGGTTTACAAAAGGCCCTTGTGAAAGGAAGTGTGTTTCAGAGGCTGCTCTCAGTCTGTTTTTTTATCTAGACTGTCCCACTCTATCCCAATCCCTGTATGTCCCTGGGCACACTGCTGTCTGTTAAATACCATGCATGTCCCATAGTGGGCCATGGGAAGCCAAGGACATCAAAGGTGAGGAGCTGTTAAAAACATGAGGTTAAAACAAAAGGTAGAACTGGCACTATGCTTGTGGGTCAGCATGAGACCCTGCTCCCCTCAGCCATCTTCTTTTTGTCTTGCTATTTCTGTGGGATATCTCACCCTCCTCAGGATCCTTTTTTTTCTGTTTTTAACTTTTATTTGGATGTCTGTGTCTGTGCAGATCAAACAACATGCTTCCACCATTGCAAGTCAGTGAGTCACAAAAGCCATAATGACTCTGTCTTAAAAATAACCCCAAAGCCCTAGTGCAATTGCTCTGCAGGCTGGAATGTGTTCATGCACTCTCCAGTGAAGTCAGAGGCAGACTGAAGGAGAGGTGGTCACTCTCTTGGACAGGCTTTGATTTCATTTCATATCTGCTTCTTGTCCTCTCTGCAGCTCAGCTTTATGCTCTGATGTGTGCTCTGTGAAATGGATGTTTCCTTTCAACCCTCCTCCACCTCCATTCCTTTTGCTTTTGTCTCCTTTTCAAGGGGGGGATGGTAGGGGATGGGGGTTTAGAAAGGTCTCATCTGTTAATAAAACTGTGCCTGTTCCAGTTGTGAAAAAAAGCTTTCAATTGCTCAGCTCTCTTCTCTCCCAGGCAATGGGAGGGAATGGAAGAGGAGAGGCAGGGTTATTTTTTGATGATGCTCTATTGACAATGAGTTTTTCATCAAGCTTGAACCTGGTCCATTTCTGAAGGCACAGACTCCCAGCTTTGAGTTTTTGGGAAATGGAGCAATACACTGCAGAATGCTGTATTCCCTGGACCAGCATGAGAACACTTGTGTCTCTGCCTTGGGCTTCAGTGGAGGAGCTGCAGAGCATGCTGAGCAACGGACACTTGCTCTGCCTGCAGGGCTGCAGTTTAAGGGTGCTCTGGACAGTAACAGAAATTCAGGTGCTGGTGCAGCTCGGTCTTGAGGTGACTCCCTCAACCTCTCATGACATTGTTCTCATTTGTAAAATGGGGAATAAAACCTCTCCCTTCCTCAAAACTGCTCAGTTGTTTAATTCACCCACGATGAGCCGTGGTCAGATCTGTACCAAGTGCTTCTCTGCTGTTGGTGTGCCATGTGCCCTTGCATTCGGAGCCTGCTCCTGCCAGAGCTAACAGGGATTTGTCATCAATTAAATGGGATGCTGTAGCATCCAGCTGAGTACCTGTGCCCTGTTTTTCCTACCTGTGAAATAGCTGCAGTACAACCTTTCTTGAGACTTAATCCATCAATTATATCTGTGAATCGTTTTGAGCTGCTGATCTGTTCATGCCCTTTTCTGACCCCAGGAGTGACCCTGCTAGGAGAAAGACCATGTGGGTGAAGTGGCACATACCATCACTTGCATATCTCAAGGGACTTTCACTGGTGGCCTCAGATTTATCTTCTTTGTCAGTGTCATCAGACGAAGGTGATGTTGGCAAGTGGCTATCCCAGGACAATTCAACAATAAGAAGCTTAAGCATGAGACGAATGGGATGGAAGTGCCTTTGTTCAGCCTCTTCTTGGTTTTTCTGTTTGTTTCTGCTTTTTACTATTCAGGGCAGAAAGTGGGACTCTTCCAGATTCCTACTTTCAAGTTACAGTCTCTTAATATCTCTGTGTCTTTTGCTGTATTTCCTGCAGCTCTTCATGGAGACTCCCCAAAACCTCACTGCACAGCCAGGCAGCTGGTGGATATTTCTTTCCCTCTGATACATGAAGGGAAAGGCACTTTGCCAGAAAGATGGGTTGTAGGTGGATGGATGGTGTTCATACCTTCGGATGTAGATGTATCTTTGAAGAAAGAAGTCCCAGGCCCTCTGTGCAGAGTGCCCTCAAAGGCTCTGGGCGATTTCATCTCCTTCCAGATAAAACAACTCTTTAACAGAAAAGCTGGCTCCCTGAGGTCAGCTGGTGTATCTGAAATGGCCATGGGCTTTCCACCAGCTCCTCAAGTATGTTGTGATAGTCACCTGTATTCTGTCTGCTCTCAGCTCTGGGCTTGGGCACAGGAGAACTACACATCATACTCAATTGTGTCATATTGTACCAGCTGCTTTTGGGAGGAATGAGACTGCTGAACTTATTTTTGCCTCTGATCTGAGCAGATAGAAATGGAGGTCTCCAAACTGGCAGCCAAAGGGCTGTGCTAAATACTAGTGCTCCACCTCACTGAGATCTGCCTTTTCTAGGCAAAACCTCAGACCCCTGAGGCGAGTTAGACCTTTGCTCCTTCCAGATGCTCTACAAGGCAGTGAGCTCACCCGCTCTATATTCCAAGTAGAGCTTCTTATCAGCTGCCCACTTCAGTTTGAGGGGTTGGTTGATACTGAGCTGGTGCTGGGAATGCATGGTCGGAAGTCGCTAATTGTTTAATGCACGATGTTATCACTGCTCTAGTAATAGCAGTGGTGCAAAACTAAGTGAAAGCTCCAGCTCTCCTTGCTATCGCTTTCCCAGGAACTCCTAACCTCCTCGGTGCTGCACTGTCCTTTCCATTGCTTTCTCACTGGGGAAGCTGCTGCACTGACTCCAGCCTCTTACTTGCATACGTGAGATCCAGACCCTTTGCTTCCTGAGCTATTTCTTCCCTCAGTTCTAATGGATTTAATTCTCCTGCTCAAGCAATAGTGGTTTACACTTCTAAAGTGAAAAGCCCTTGTAGGCTGTGTTGCTCTAGATAAAGTATTACATGCTCTACAAACCCATAGTATGCTTCATAGACTGATTTAAAAACCATGTTATGCTCTCAGCTTTAATGTGCTAAAGAACAGCCAAGACCTTGACAGCTTGCTAAATAGGAGTAGTGATTTGGAACCGTTATTTGCAGAGTGTATATGTCTGGCTGAACAGCCCAAATTGCAGCCTCTGTGAGAGTAGTTGCAATTAATTACATATTGCTGCAAGATTCTGGCCTGGATTCCTGCCTCAGTCGTGCACAGAAAAGAAGCACGAAACTGGCAGGGTGGTAGGAAGCAAACCAGAAAATTAAGAGAGGGTGAAAAGCCTTGCTGGTGATTAGTTGGGGAGGGTGGAGGGAGAGGGAAGGAGGGAAGACGAGTATTAGGTAGTGATGCCTCATCTGAGAAAAGATGATGGCAGCTGTTGTAACTCACAGTGTAGGACGTGACTGTGCAGTCATGCCCTGAAACCAGGAGCTGCCAGGAAGGAACCTCTTGTCATGTCTGTACAGCTGTGTGAAGCACTGAAATTAGAGCAGAAATGCACATTGGTTTTTTTTTTCTGCCTTTACTTTAGTAAACTGATCACATTTTAGCTGTGACATGTCTGCGATTCTCATTATTGGAATTAGCAATGTAGAGTTTGACTTCCGGGGACAGAGGTCTGCCACTGTGGTTCACTCAAGCATAGGTTTTACAGAGATGCTGGGGTGCCACATGCATGCAGAAAAGCAAAGACCTTTCTTTCAGTTTGAAGTATGATTTCAAGGAGCAAACGCTCTGAAACTGCAACCTAAGTAATCTAGTTATTAATAGTGATGCTCACATTGACCACCTGGAGCTGAGTGGGCCTGCACAGACTTATTTCTGCAGGATGTCCATTTATCAAAGTACATGACTGGACTAGCAAAGAGCTGCCAGTTTGTTGGACTTTCTTTACCCCTTGAAATCAATAGCAATACTCACACCACATCTCTGAGCAAAGGCTATAAAGAAGCAGCAGCAGGATCTTTACCCCTAGAGTAGGATACGAGGCAGACGCTCGCAGTGTTTCTGGAACATTGCAGCCACCTCTGGATAAGTTTGTGGTTTGTTTTTTTGATGCCTGCCTTATTCACTATGTGACTGTTGCTTTTCCATTTGAGTTTCTTTGCATTGCTGCTTATTTGCCTAAGAGGTATGTCCATGTGAATTAGAGAAAAATGAGTTATGCTTTTAAATATCTCAAGATCGTTTTTAAGAAACCCCCACATTTTCTCAGAATATTATTTACTGACATGGTAGGTAGCATCTAAACCTGTTCTTAAAACGTGATGTCTAAACAATCCTCTTGTGCTTAACAACTGACATGTGGATGTCTTTCTGAACCCATGGCCTCAGATAATTAACCTTCATAGCGCCACTGAGACCTGTAAAGGTCTTGCTGTGAGCAGCAGCGAGGTGAACTGGCTCAGGTCAGCAGGAATTGGTGTTGGAGCTGGGATTGGATCCAGTCTTCCCGAGGCAGTCTGAAGTCTAGTTTTTGAGGAATGTCTCTAAAGTACATCTGGAAAGTTGTTTTTTTTTTTTATTTAAAAAAGAAAAATAACCCAAAAGCTATTCATAGCACAGCCATTGCGGAAACAGCATCTATTTGTTCAGTATTAAGAATAAGAAGTTTCTTAATGGGCTGATGGAAAGGCTGCAGGGAATTCTTACAGCTGAAAGTCTCTAATGGTTATTGCAAATTTCTGCTCTGTGGTGGATATGTATTTGTACTGGGAAATTGAATTAGAGCTTCTTACTGCTTGACAGCTCCAATGAAACTTTAGTAACCTTGACTGAAACTCCCCTGGGTAACTGCAGGGTTGGCTGTGTGAAATGTCTCTGCTCTACATTGGTCCCAAAGGCTACCAAAATCATCTCACTGGCCTCCTGGCCAACACCCTCAACAGAGTAACACAGGGCATGGGGTGGAAGTCTGGTTTGGATGCTGTCAATATGAAATTCTGGAGTTCTTACAGACTTGGGAGGAAAAACACTGTAATGAGGAAACCTTCACTTCCAGAACTGCTGTCAGACATTCTAGCACTGAAACCACCTGCATCTCCTGTTCCCTATTAATTATTAGAGACATTCAACTGACACAATATGGGGATGAATTCTCTCCTGTCGTGATAGCTTAAAGCTGGTTTGCTCCAGAACTGCTGTGTGGTTCACAACTCGCTCTCTCTTCCTGCTTACTGATGTGTGCCAAGCCTGTGTCATCCACTGAGCAGGGAGTGGTCACAGAGGCTGATGATGCTTGCCTTTAGATCCCAGCTTCTGCAGGTTTTCTGTGAATTAGTGGAAGTTGCTTGTGGAAAAGAATTCTGTCTCCCTACTCATGAAATGGAAGTTCTGTTTCTCTCAATCTCATAGTACTTGCCAAATGTTTTTACATAAAAGATGAAAAAGGAGCTCAGAGGAGGGATCTCAAGGGATATGAAGCAACTATCAGCAGACCTTCAGCTGGAGGTAATGAGATGGAGAATTTATAATCCCATGGGTGGGTCAGGCTACACTATGTACCTCTTTGCATAATTGATGATCCCCCCAGTATAGAGATCCACTTGCCAGTGTCCTGGCTCAGGTTGTGAATGCTCAGTCACCTGGCAGAGCTGTAATTAATCCCTCCGTGCCCATATGGTAGGCAGGTGGCAGGGCTTTCCATCAGGGATTTGATCCTGTTCTTGCTCCTGGTGTTGGGTTTCCCTGTGGAAGGATGAGATGAGAAGGCAGGAGCGCTGCCTGCTCAGACCCTGGGAAGGTGCTTTGGTGTCTGAGAGATGAAACCAGAGCCAGGATCTGCTGCCAGGGTCTGATCCACTACTGGGAGAGTGGGTGCAAGAGCGCCAGGGGGTTTCTTGGCTCCTGTGATGGGAGCAGCCCTCCGGCAATAATCAACTCAGGGCATGTACGGCATGATGTCTCTGAGGAACGAAGTAAAGAGAGGGAAGTACAGCAGCTTGCAAGGTAGGATGCCAAATCAGCCCTAAAACTCCACAACTAACATATCTAGGTGTTTGGCATAGTGTTATCTGTTGTGTTGGGAATATGTGCAATCCATGTAAAAGAAGGTGCAGAACAGTCAGATAACAATTACAAAAAGGCATTTGAAACCTCTGGCAACTTTTGTCGTGCTGGCTGTAAGGCCATGGGGTTCTGGACAAATTTTAGTACTTTTTTTGAGTCTGGAGAGAAAAGCTGTGTAGTTTCTCCTGCATTTACAGCTTTCTCCATTTGCTGTTGGCCTGTGTGCTGCTAAAGCAGCTGATGCCTTCTGCTCTGGTACCAACTGCTTTGTGCTGGGGGGTAAATCAATCCTCTCAGAGCATTAAAATCTACTGTGATTAAAGGGGCCAGGCAGACTGTGCAAGTCACTGTTTACGTTCCAGATAGGATGCGCTGCATCCAACGCTGAGTAAAGAATCTGAATTAAAACCCTTCTGGTAGGCTGATGCCCCTCATCTGATTGCAGTGGAGCTGCCTAGCTTTATAGGAGCTGACCATGTGGCTCTCTGTTTCTTCTCTCTGTCATCTCTGTGTTCCCTTTACTCCATTTCTGTTTTGTTGAAGGCTGCTTGGAGACACTTGGGAATTAATTGACTGTGACTGATTTTGGTAATTCTTATATTCCCTCCTTTCTGATAAGCATCCTGCTGCAGAAGAGGCTGTCTTTCAGGTGACAGACATGCTAAGAAATTTGAAGAAAACACAGCAGGGCCATGGTTCATTCAGTTAGGGCACTTAATCGTCATGGTTTATACTGAGTTTTGTGTTATGACATAGCAACTGCAAAAGTGACAAGCAACCGTTGCTCCAGCGCCTGGTTATGTGTGGTGTAAAAGGAGACAGGCATGAGTGGTTTCTGAAATTCTCTGCCTTCCAGGTCATTAAACTGTGATTCATAAGAGCCAAACTTCTTTTCCCCCACTGTTCTTAGATCAAGAGATACTACGTGAGGTTCTGCTGTGATGGTGAGCATGTCCCTTCTGGAGATCTTCAGTAGGCTTCTATCTGCCGAAAAGCATAAAAGGAATCCCTTTCAAATTTGTGACCGTAAGCTCTGTTCAAAAAGCTCAAATTCTGAAGAGAAAAAAAGTGCTGCTTCCATCAGCCCCTGAACCACCAGCCAAAGTGGGTCCTTCAAATTATCACATTCTTGCTCCCATCTCCATATGCATAACCATAATATGTGGGAATTTCCTTCTGACTGCAAGACTGTGACCTCCACCAGCCTCTTTGAATGCCAAAGTCCTTGGTTTAGGAGCACCTGCCCAAGGACATGTTTTCCAGGATTAATTCTTTGCAGCTGCTCTGTGGCTGATGATGGTTTCCACTGTTGCAGGGGTGGGGAGAAGGCACAGAGACCGCAGAAGTGTTGGGCATCATGTGCCAAAGCGCAGGCTGAGGGCACAGTTCCTTCCACTTTATGAGGGTTTGTGGTGTGCACGTACACAGAACCAGCATTTGGGTTTTTGATTGTGCGCTTGCCAAAGCAGCTCTTCTAACGATGCCATGATAGACATGGAGGCAGGCCAGCTTCTGCATTTGAAAGAGAGGTTCAAGGCACTCTTCTCACTGTGTACCCTCCCACAGCACGCCCAAAGCCTGCAGGCACCTGCTCCGACCATACGCCTCATTGTGGTAGGTATGGGCTTAGGTAAGAGCACAGCTTCCGTTCCTTTCAGGAAGAAATGGGGAGATGAATACAGGAGGCCACGTGTCTAATTTATTCATTCTGTCATCTCCGTGGATTCTCTTTATTCCTTTCTCGTTTTGTTGAAGGCTGTTTGGAGACACTTGGGAACAAATCAGTAACAGCACAGTACACGCCGTGCACTCGGTGATTAGCTCAGATGCAGGATAAACATCATATCTCCAGCTAAATTTATTTCTTTTTGGTGAATTCGCTATCTGGCTGCAGCCAGCAGGGGCTGAGACCAATGAAATGCACCACAAAATGATACGGGGTAGGCTGTGAATTTAAAATCTTTGCTTGCCCACCCAGGCATCACATTGTCATTATTTTTTCCGTTTTTTGGTTTTTTTTTTTGTTTGTTTTGTTTTTATTTTTGTTCTTTCTGTCCCCAGAATAGTGATCTGCTGGAGATCAGGGTTTTCTACCCATTGCTTTTCTCAGAGGAGCTGTGCTGGTGCAGCGGATGCTGCCTGTGATAACCCTTCCTCCAAAATATGGGCCTTTAAAACCATCAAATTTGGAGTTCCTGATTCCCTTTTTTTCCCCTCCCAATCCCTATTCAGGAAAAGTGAGATGCAGATGAGTCTCAAAGGGCACTGTCTGGGAACCTCTGCCCTGAGATAAAGTGAGCCAGAGGAAAAGTGGCAGGAGTTGTGCAAAGCATTGGGAATTTGGGCCCCGCTCTCCTTGGTCATTTCTTATTTCAGGGGCTTGGTTCCACCTCAGATGTGAAGGTATCTGTGTGTGTCGCAGGTATGCAGTGTGCTCCACTCCTTCTGCAGAAACCGGATCTGTTGCTGGTGTACATGTGAAGCCTCAGGCAATCAGACCGCTGCTGGCGGTCAGGCACATTTATTGCCTGAGAACTCAGGTGATTTTGCTCAGTGATGCATATGAGAATCCCCTCCTTCCTTTCAAGGTTTTAATTTTTTCCCCTCTATTGATAGTTTCTGTCATTTTTATAAAAGGGCAGCGTTAACATTGTGAAAATAATTAAATCACCAACCAAAAAGCGTGAAAAAAATCTCATGGAATCTGAAGAGACTTGTTTTCATTTAAGTTAGCAAATTCTGTAAAGAATGAGCAGAAAAACATGATCTTCCCTGTTGTCATTTCTTTATAAGAAACAGCTTGGGCCCTGTAAGTGCGGGTATGCCCTGGGGCATGTGTATGATGTGTGGTTTTGGAGGAGAGGGAGTTTGAGCACCAAGCAGCTGAGTTCCCTGGGCCCAAGGCAGATGGGATCTGGGAGCAGGATGGGTCTTGCTCTCATGGGATGCTGGTTTATCCCCTACCCCACTAGCTAATGGGGTCTTCTGTGGTCCATGCACCTCTCTTATTATTCTGTTCCAGAAATCAGGGCAGGTCACTTGGATTTAGGTGTTTTGCCCCTAATTTTGTTTTAGAAAGAGTGAAATTGAAATCTCTATAACCTGCCAACCACAACAAATAGTGGAGTATCCTGTCTCCTGTGAGGCTGTCCTTGTCAGCCGCTTTCTGGTCAGGACTTATCTCTGAGATTGGAGCCCAGCCTGAGGTTTGGATAACTTTGCATTTGCAATTCAGAATACTACAATAAAAAAGCAAATAACAGCGTCTTTCCCGGACACACGCATACACATGTACTCATATACATGTGGAGCAATGCTTAATTGTTGCCGTCCAAGGGCCTGGGGGCTGTTTATATACAGCATTGCATGTTTATATATGGGGTTCATCTCCTCAAGTGAAGACAGATTAAGCAGCAGGGTGAATAGACCAGTTATGTGAACTATGCGATTTCCAACCTAGAAATACTGCCAAGAACCAAGCCTGACAAATTGGTAGCACAGCAGTGTTTCTCATTAATGTACATGGATAGTTGTGCCTTGCTAATAATGCACAACAGTATCCTATTGGGAAGTTTGGGAACCCATCTGGGAGCAGCTGTCAGAGCTGAATTCCAGGTTGGGCTGAATCTTCTTGCTTTCCTCTGTGTTTTCTTCTCCAAGAACCTTTCAGGGAAAAAAAATATGCAACTCTCCTGCACTGACATGCTGAAGTCTGTGGGAATATTAGTATGTGTGTAGTATGGTTTGCTGACTAGAAATCAGATTACTACAGCTTCCCTTCCTTCCCCACAGTCATTCCCTGCTGTATGTGGTTTATTGGGTAAGTGGCTGTGGTGCTCATCTTCCATCTCAAGGACAAATTATTTCGAACTTGAAAATAAAATTACCTGCCATAATTGTATGTGGTTGTTTTCTCTGCTGCTGCCAAGTGTTGATGCTGATTCGCGGGCTGGCTTCTTTTGTATTCTAGACAGAGTGCTTTCCTATTCTCCCCCAGTCTCTGCACATTAACACTTCTGCTGTCGCTGGGAGAAGGTGAAAAGAGCAATAGGCTTGTGGTGATGCTGGGATGACTTGGGACTTGGTGCCTGATTCTTCTGGGGACTTCTGGGGAAACACTGGACGAAACAACAGAACTATGTCTCACGTTCCTACTCCTAAACAATTTGTTCCTATTTTTAACCAAGATAAGGAGTAGGGGGGGAAAGTGCGTTCTTGGTCTAAAACCTTGTTTATGGCAGCCCCTGGACCAGAGGGTGTGTATCCAATGTCTGGCACAAAAGGTTACAGTAGCCATCAACCAAATAACAAGAGAGGTGACCTGGCCTGATTGTTCAAAGACCAGCGTCAGATGGGTAAAGAAAACTCTCAGCAAACCTCACAGTCCCTGGTGGGCTGGAATGGACTGGGAGGTCCCCCCGTGTTTCCCCTTAGAAAGCAATCTGCGTATTCAAATTGGTGCTTGGACTTCAGATTTGCTCTCCCTTGCTGCTCGTGATGTGCACCTCCAGGATGTTGTGGGCTTTGCCCTTACTTAACTAACACAGCTGCTATTTCTGGCAAGCGTGCCCACGTGTCTCTGTGTATTGGAGTTGTGGGGAAAACCCCTGATAAGGCACAATTATACTGCAGCCCGGATGGTGAAGGGGATTTTGTCTGCCTCTGGCCAGACAGTGTGGCTGGTTCCAGCGGTGTTTGCGTTGGGACATTCTTGCCTTTCTTTGTGTTGGAGGAGGAAGCTGGCAAAGGACTTGCATTGTTCGGAGAACAACAACTGGCTTGGGTGGGACCTGGCTTGGGCTTTTGACATGTTCCATCAGGATGGACCGATAGAAATAGTGCATTAGTCTGTTCTGTGGGGATGATTAGAAACCACCACCCCCCTCCTTTCTTGACACAGGCTGTTTGAGCTATGGGTTAGGCATCTCTGCATCAGATGAACAAAGCCTATCACTCACCTGGTTGAAAACACCTGCTCACTAACTGTGGAAGTGATATAATTGCATTCTGAGGTGATAATACCAAACATTTCTGCATATTTTGAGCCATTTTTGTATCCCATTAGCAGCTTTCTCAGTGCCCGGTAGTGACTGATCTATTTACACATTGTCATTAGGATCAATTTGGGTATGCTGTTTTGAGAGCTGAAAAGCTGGCATTATTTTTAATCCTTCTCTGACAGCATTTTCTGAGGGGGGTACATAACCTATGCTTCAGGACATGGACAATGTGGGTCAGCCTGTCCCAAAATCAGCCTGAATTCCTTCTAGTAACTGTCACATCTACAGCTGCCACATTGTGCTTGACTGCTGAAATGACAGAGAGGAGAGATCTGTGATTCATGGAAGGGAATGAAAGAAGTGACCAAAGTTATGAGGTTGGACTTGGCATAGAGGTACCACAGAAAGGCCCAGGAAGGAGTAAATATAGTTTTGATGCTGAAATAAGGGAAATCTGCACAGAAAGACCTTGCCCTACAGGGCAGCTTGGGTTTAGAGCAGTGTCTGGAGATGGATGAGGTGCCCAGTTGCTGTCGATATTCAGTGGTCCTTTTTCCAGTGCACAGCAATGAGTGTCCAATGTCTGTCCATCACTGTTTGTGCAGAATGGCCTAGGATGAGTCCAGGAGTGTTGTCTGCCTAGCTGAAGTAAATCGGGGGGAATATTTACGTGCCAGTGACTGGTTCTCAGTTATTTGAAGAGCTGTGCCTCACTGCCATCTCACTATCCACTGTTTGCTTTCTTCTTTTTCTATTTTTTTCCCCTTTTAAACATGCATATTCCTCTTATCTCTCGCAAATCCTGTTGAGTTACTTCTGGTTCTCATCAACAGCTGTCTGTGAGTCTCTGCGCCATTCTTTATGGGTTCCCTGAGGGTTTGTTAGGTGAAGGTACAGTACATAGTGCTCTGCTGTAACTGTGCCTGACAGCTCTGCAAAGCTGGGAAGCTACAGGCAGGCTTGGGCAACACAATCTACTTGAAAGGGAGAGGCATGACTTGTGTATAAAAGCCTCATGGTGCTTTGTGCAGGCAGAATTACCTTGCCACTTATTGGTATCCTCTCCTACAGGGAACACAGCAGCTACTTTACTAAGCAAGGCCAAAAGCTCTGTATCTACTGAATTGTGTCTGGGTGTTTTATGTCCCTTGGACTTGAAGTGTGACTGGGCTAGCAGCTTCTACTCACAGAAATGACCTAAGGTGCTTTCAGTATCATCAGTGCAATAGGAGCATGGTTTTAGGGTTACACACCCATGAACACTAGGCTGCACCGACTGTGGTGCTGACTGCCGTGTGCTTGGAGAGGGTTTGTAGAGTACTCTAACTTGGCAAGAAAGTCCTTGGCTTTTAGCACTTTTTCCTTTAGAAAGGCACAATTCTTGCCTTGTGACAATACACATATTTCTCCATAAAGACAGAATTTCCCTAGGTAAACATCCTGGCTCATCTGCTCCAAGAAGCATCCTCCGTTTGCCATTTGGGTTTGTTTGCCAGATTTTGATAATTATTAAATAGAACATGAAAAAGTGAAAGCAACACTTTACGAGATTGGTTTGATTTTATAAAGATTTTAATTCTGCAAAAGCACCCTTCTGATTTGCCATCCTCTGTCAGGAGTTGCATAGCAACTACCTGCCCTCATAGGTCCTGTCTTGAACTCAGGTTTTTTTTTGTAGAGAAGATTATCTTGGCTTAAAAATAGATATTTTGTCCCTTTTGAATCATTTTTCCCTGGGAAAATACGTCATTGAAGTATGAGTAAAGTTTTCACAGATTTGATCTGACAATGAACATTTCCTGACATTTCATGACATTTCTAAAATGTTTTGGTTTGGGACAGCTGGACTAAAACCTAAGGCTTGGACTGAGTGATGCTCACCTCTCATCCAAAGGTTTGAGGACTTGCCTGTGGCACTAAAGACAATGCACTTTTGCAATTGATCTCGCCCAACAGATATTTCCTTGCTCCCCAGAGTAAAAGCTGCTTTGACAGGGATCCCAGCGAATGGATCTGATGGGAGGAAACCCCATGAAGTGTTTCACCTGATGTGAAATGTGTGTGCTTGGGACCATCTCTCAGGTAGGCTCTTTAACCACTGGGTTGGGATATAAAAAAGAAATGCCTACAGCTGTTGTAGAGCAGTTTGATCCTTTGGAGTCTGATTCTTTGGAGTCTAATCCTTTGTTTGCCTTTACTGAAGTTCACTAAGTGTTCTCCTTAGGGACAAACAAAGCATTGTATCTGACCCACATTAACTGTTAATGTTTTTCAGTCCAGCTAGGAGAAGAAAATAAAATACTTTTGGGTCACTCTGAAATCACAGTTTAAACACTGTTTCTTTCACTGGTGCTGTTTGCAGGAGCCAGAGCAAAGCACTACTGCTTTGCACAGCTCTAATCTAAAATACAAGGACAGGGTGGAAAAGACTGAGGGAGAAGTAGACCCATGGATCTTCGAGTGCCTTGTAACTTGAGGATAATCCACAGCCCTGCTACATCTCCCTTTGGAGAGTTGCTGTTTCCATGTGCCATAGGAGACATGGGTGGTGAAGGATACCTTCTGGATAGCGAGTGGCACCTATGGAAGGAGGCAGCAGCGTTGGAAGAATTGAGAGGAGGCTGATGAGAATCATTCGGCTGAACGACAGCTCATGTGGGGGAGATGAAAACTTCTCGCAGATGCTCATGGCAAAGGCTAGCACCTGATGTCAGTTACACCCAGGCAGTTTTTGTCAAATTTAAGGGAATTTTGGCTCTTCTGCCTTTGTGTGACCTCCTGAGTTAGCACCTCAGGTCCTCCAGGGTGGGAAATAGTTGCAGCAATGGGCTGTGGGTGTAAACACTCAGTCCCTTGCTCTGAAGGAGCTGAATTGTGGCTGTCAGCACATAGAATCATAAAATCAGCTACAGGTGTTTTCCAACCTAAGATCAAGTCCAACAGTAACCCCAGGATTGCCAAGCCCACCACTAAACCATTTATATCCCTAAGGGCAAACTGATCTCCCCTCATGGTTGCCCCTCATCTGTCACCCATAGTGGTCTACTCTGTATAGCTGCTGCACTTACCCCTCATGGCCACCCCTCACAGCCCACAGCTGCCCCTGCTCTTCCCTCATGATCTCCTCTCAACCCTCATGGCCATCCTTCCTCTCCCCTCATGCTTGCCCCTCCTGACTGCCCTTCACCTCCCATGGCCACTCCTCCTCTCCCCTCATGATCTTCCCCATCCAATAGTCAAAATATTACTTCTCTCACTTTGTAGTTTGAAGGACTGAGTGCTCCACAATTAAGCTTTCCACTTGATGCCTACTTACCCAAGTTGAGAGAGTGACTAGCTTTCCCTCTTCAAAATGTGTGTGCCTGTGGACTTGGTTGCAGCTCCTGACATTTGGCAACATGAGAGCAATCCATGTTTGCACTGACACCCTGACAAGATGCATCTCTAATTAGTGTGATCACTTGCAGCTTTCAAGCACAGCTGCTTCTCCTTCAATCCCAAAGGAGCTGCTGTGCTACCAGCAGCATGGTCCTACGCTGCTTCCCTCCCACAGCATCAGACCTGCCCTGAGGAGCGTGGTCCATGTGTGTTTCCACTCCTGCTCGTCTGAGTCCATACCTATAGTGAGAAGAGAATGGGTGTTGAGAACTGCAGTGGGGTAAATGGGATCAACTTTAGATCTCCTGCTGCAAGAAAAGTGCTTGACATATGGAATGTATTGTGTGTCTCCGTACTTCATATGCTTGTCATGAGAGCAGGCAAAGTCCCCAGAGAGCAGCCTGCTGTTCGTGGGGAAGACATTCCTGTCTCCAAGTTGTATGAGCAGTGATAGGGAGGGGATAGCAGCCCTGGCTGAGCACTGCACTGATTAACTCTGCTGCCACCTCTTGCAAAACATGATGGGTGGCATCTGCTGGGGCTGAGCAGGACCAAGAGAGTTGCTCTTCTCATGGTGGCTCCTCTGTGCTGTCTGTGGATAAAGCAGAGGTGAAGCCTCTGCCTTAATTTCTCTTGGGATGATGTGGTTTTTACTCTCTCAGGACAGCTCAGCCATGGCTCTTATTTTTGTCCATAAGCCTCTCTTCATATCACTTTCTGTAAACTGTATAAATACCCATTCATTAAGGGGACCTTCACATTGTTTGTGCAAATATGTTTTTATCTAGTTTTTTCTCTTTTCTCCCATGGGGTTTCTCTGTGAAATCCATTTGTTAAATGAGTCTTTCATCCCCTAAGGCCCTGCAAATTTTTTGTGCAACCTCTGTCTTTGTGTTTTGTGCTACACTTTTTCTTTTAGTCTAAACAGATAACCGTGAGACCTAGTATGGGTTTTTCTTTCTCTGTTAGTCCTTTCACAGGATCACAGGGCTCTCTGAAATATGTATTCTTCAGAGGTTATGAAGAAAATAAAAATTCCAAGTATCCCTTGAGGAGGGGAAATAAAGGCACCAGCAGGGATTTGTTAACATTTAGGCAGAATCAGCCAAGAGACTGACACTGTCCAGATGGAAAGACCCACTTCCTGGCTGTAAAGATAACTCAGTAAAGGAAACATTAGCTATAGCTGCATTGGTGATGAGAAACACAACTGCTGCCAAAAATTCACCCCAAGCCCAGTGGGAGCTGCCGCCTTTTCTTTCCTTTGTGCTAAGGGTTCAAGTTTACTTAGTTGGGAAATATGCCTAGCATTTCCTGCAGAGAAATGCTGGCCCACGAGGAAAAGAACTTGTGGACTTACAAGAGCTGGGCGAGTTTCTTGCTATGCAAGAGGATACCCATAGAGAAGTGGTATAGGTCTAGGTCTGCAAAGGTGTAGGTGCCCAGCTCCCTGCTGGAACTGATGGGACTGGTCTATTAAGTCTTGTATTGCTTCCTGGCTGGGAGCTGCTGGTGGTGCCCAGGATATTGGAGGCAATGAGAGTGTGTCATGGAAACCTCTCTGCTAGATGACTACACAGGGTGCTGGAGCCTTCTCAGCCCAAGCAGCTTTTTGGTATCTCAGGTTAGAGATGCTCAAAGGTGTAGCAACATAGGTGTCAGATTTTACAACTGTGTCTCTCTGCAGCAGGTCTTTCAGAACTTCTCTTAGGAGAATGCTGTTCAGCAGAAGGGTGAGGTAGATGTGAACCAAGAGCAAAGCTTTTTATGTTTGGTTGCAGATGAGGGTTACACACAACACAGTGTTTGCTTGGCTAAGGCACTCTGAGCTTACTTCACAGTGGGGATTGCCGAACTGGCTGTGCTAATGCTTCAGTTGCAGCCAGCGGGCAGAGGATCCGACGAGATTATATTTGTCTGTGTATGTTCGTTTTTCTCCAAGGCATTCAATAGCCTTTTAAGCTAGAAAATTAACTGAGCAAATTGAATACAAGGCCACAGATCAAGAATTACTGGTTCCTAATTTAATGCGGAGGTGAACACAAGATGTATTGCAGTGTATATTTAAGTCTCCAAATTTAGATCACCTCACTATGATATCCACAGCACATTAATCCACTTACTCAAAATGACTGAATTCATCACAGTCCTGATGTTTGGTTCCAGCTAGTGGGTGTGCCTCAGACTGTAGGTGTTTCACAGCTTTTTCTTTGTTGCCATGGCAGGGATAAATACTTTAATGCACTTGGGTTTGGGTTTGAGATTTTCCTGAATGTCAAATTGAACCTAATGTGTAGGACAAATGTAACCTAATGAGTAGGATAAACTCAAGACCTGTTCTTTTTCTCCCCTATTCTTATATTTGTTGTGAAGTTGGGCACTTTGTTCCACCTGGGAACCCTCCTTTGTTAACCAAATATAGCAGTTTTCTCTGACTGAGTACTGGAACTTAAATCTTGAAAATAGCCTCTGTGGGATCTATTTTGGTTTGGATTTTTATAGAAGTTTATGAATTTTATGTTTTCTCTCTGACAGATCTGGATTCAACTACTTCTTGATCATCTTGGCTTTACAGGCAAAATGACGTAAACAGCAGCACTAAGCATGTAGCTTCTCTGGGAAATCTAAGAGCCTGTGTGAGTGTTGGCAGGGGAATGAGGATGGATATATTCTTTTTTTTTTTTTCAGGATGAGGTTTTTGAAGTATTTTGCCCGTTTCTGAATGCTACAAAAGCAATACAAAGAAACAGCTTTCTGTGATGCGACTGCGTATCTGAAATGGGATTCCCAACCATCCTTCCCACCAAAGTGGTGACTGCTCATCACAAAGCACTTCGGGCAGATGCTCCAGACAAGCTTTGGTTTTTCCAGCCTTGGCTGGAAAGAAGAGCAGGGCTACCTTTTAAAACTTGTCCTTGATCCAGACTTCCTCTCTCTTTTGGGTCAGGTCACTGAAAATCTCCTGTCACTTTCTCACAAATTGAAAGCAGTCCACCAATTCTGCTTTTCTATTTATGAATTTTGCTATTGTCCTGTCAAAGCTGGTTAGGATCTGTCATGTCATGAGTTCACTATTGTCTTCTGGCCCTCTCGCTAAAGACATAATTTATCATGCTGAGATCTGGAACGCGTCCACGTTGCACTTGCTGGAGCTTGGTCACCCTTTGTAGCACACAGGGCAGAGCCAGTGCAGTCCCGCAGTGAAGAGCAGTTTTACTGTGGGCTGAGGGTTTTCTTGCTATTTAAATATTAGATTTTGTTTTTCTCTTCTGTGTTTTTTTCCATCTGACATGCCAGACAAGTTGTGTAAGGAACTCGTAAAGTTGCTATTGCCCAGTAAGAACCTGGGTTTCCATTAAATTTGAGATCGCAGGGGAAATAGCGTTTGTTTCTTGAAAAGGATATTTCTGCCTGACAAATAACTGTGCAGTGGAGATGAATATGACATGATTGGCTTTCCTCCTAGGATGGATAAAACAGTGTTTTAAGTCAACATTGAGGTGTTCTGTCCAAGTGCCAGGAAAAAAGAACAGGGGTGAAGCAGTAATAGCGATTATTGCAGATTGAACCGAGAGGTGAGAGCTACTGCAGAGACATGAGTAGGATGGATAGCTGATGTTTTATGTCGGTGGGAACTTAGTGGGGAGATGGAGGGAAAGGAGTGATGGGTCAGAGGGACAGGCTGAGGATGACGCTGCACTGATGTGGTTGTACATCAACATGGCCAGGGCTTGGTTTGTCGGGGATGGGAAGGGGGAAGCTGCGGGGATAGACTGCTCCCTGAGTGACAGCACTGCTCTGCTGGGCTTTACAGGAGAGATGGAGACATACATGACTGATTTGCAATGCAAAAGCTATACAAGCTTCAGTGGCATGTAAAACTGAGGCTGCTCTGAGAGGAAGAAATGTCAAGGTTGTTAACGGAAGGCCGGTCTGAGAGGGTTTAGAAAGGGCCCTTGTGGGGAGTCCACAGGGCAAGCGGGTGCTAGGAGAGGCCGGTGGAGTTGCTGAGGTTTAGTACTGGCCATGTTGAGTTGGGAAGGATGCTTGTTAGTAAAGAGCAGAGCTGTGTCTATTAGATGGGGCTTTGCTGACAGCAGCAAAACGTTTATTGACTCTTTTCAGCCACTTTAATTTGCTGTGTTACACAGCTGACCTTCCACAAACAATCCGCTGGCATCAAGCACCCTACAAAGAGCATGCGTATGCCTTCAAGGGATTTCATGCTTGGCTGGAGCCACAAGAAAGCCTTGCATTCTAGTTTGCTTATTGCTAGATTCCCAGTGGTGCTAGTCCCGGGGAATTTCAGTGTCAGGCTGGGATGCAAAGGTCCCTTTCCTTCCCAGGGCAGAGGTGCCTAGTGCTGCCATCTCTGAGATGCCATGGTTACTGGGATATCTGGGAATCTTCTCTGAGGCTGTGAGGGGTGCATAGGGGCACACACATCTGTCAGTGCCCCAGAGCTGATAACTCATAGGGCTGCCAATAAAATGCTGGATCTGGGGGGAGAGTAGAGGAAGCTGAGGAAGAGGTTCTGGTCCAGAGCCACGGCTGATTACAGCCTGGCCAGCAAACTCATGCCCTGGGCAGGATCATGGCTTTTATTGATCCGTGGGCAGATCAGTCTGCTTTTATAGCACTTGTCTTTAGTCCTTAGCTGCTCCAAACCTTGGCTGCTCCCCCTCCACCACACGCTGGAATCATAAAGTGGTTTGTGTTGGAAGAGACCTTAAAGCAGGGACACCTTGCACTAGATGAGGTAGATGAAGTTGCTCCAGGAGGGAGCCACAGCTTCCCTATGCACCCTGTGCCAGTGCCTCACATGCCAAGTATCCTCATCTCCCCTTCTTCTGCCCCTTCAGCCTACTGAAGGCATGACTCTGGGACTGCTTATGATTAATGAGGGACTTGCGCATGTGCCCCTATAGTGATAGCAGACAACCTGAACAACATGAGGCAACCTGAAAGCCTTTACCTACCACTTAAACAGAGGACCCTTGGCACTTCACACTTGATTTCAAACGTCTGCCCAGCAAGAGACAGGAGTTGGATCCTTGACAGGAGTTGGATCCTTGACAGCAGGTGAAACGATAGTGTTTGCTGGAACCTTTCAGCTGAGCAACCTTCGCTGGGGTTTGGAGTAGAGCATACGGACAGCCTGCTGGCTCCTGTCACAGCACATCCCTTTTCTCAGAGTATCCAGCTCAAGCCGAGGGAGTTCCCTCAGACTTCACTGAGTGAGCTGCACTTGTGGCTTTTGGGCTGGGTCTGAGCTTGTGCCAGTTGGCACTTTCAGCTCCAAACTGCTGTGATTTGCTCCAGATGGTGTGTGAGCTTCCATGCCCTCACGTAGCCAGTTGCTCAGCTAAAGTTCTTGCTTCTGGCATTTCATACGAAATCATTCACAAAGTTGCCTTTGGAGTGTAGGAGAAGGAAATGTTGGGCTTTTGCGTACTCCAAAAAGTCTGTGTTCTGCCCACTTGAGACTTTAATCACTTTGCAAAGCTTGTGTCAGAGGCAGAATAAAAAGTGATTGCCTCAAAGAGTTTGCAGCTGAAATGGAAGCGTTCTGATGGAAGTGTGGAGGCTGGAAACGCTAATGGCAAAGCGTCAGTGATCTCATGTTCAGATTGCAATGCCCTGGTTTTTTGTTTAGAATGGGTTTTCCTAATGCCTTCTGAAGGGGAAAAGGATGTTTGTGAGGAATGTTTGGAGGAAAGAGCTGGGAGAAGTTGGAGGAGCAACATCCAGTGCCAGGGAAGGGATTGAGAACTGTGGCCTGGGGTGCAAGGAGCTGGTGGATGAGATGGGGGAAAGAGGCAGAAAGATGAAAAACCCTTTGAGGAAGGGAATTTGCTGCTGGTGTTGGCTCCCTGTCTTGACTCTGCTGCTGCAGCACCCAGCCTTTGTGTTCTCTGTACTCTCTTCTGTTCATCTGCCACTGCCTCCTCACCATGACTCTGGGGAAAGCCACAGGGTCCCTCTCAACATAAAGCTCCTCTTAGGAGCACTTAATAATCTCTCAAGGTTAGCAGCTCTCATTGCAGAAAATAGTCCATTGGTAAATGCTTGGCTTGCAATGAACTGTGGGATCCCACAAACTCTACTGGGCCTGAGAAGGTAACCTGAAAGATGGTGATATACCATATATCATGTATGCAGAAAATCAGTATGAGCTGTCAGCAAGGAGGGAAGATGGGTAATCATTTGTTACTCAAGGAGTCAAAGGTAGCCTTGCCTTCATGCCTGGATTTGAGGATAGTAAGTGTCTCTAGCAGCACTGCACATGCACGAATGCTCTTGTATATTTAGCTCTCCAGGCTTTCTATGCTGACAAGGATGCATCAAGTATATAAAGTTTCTTAGGCAGTAAGTTAGTCCCTTGCCAGCACTGTCCTTTGCAAAGCTAATCACACACCAGTGGATATATTAGTGCTTTTGCTGGACTTGGAGAGATTGTCGCTTCCTCAGTGGCTCCTACAGCTTGTGGCTTGTGCTGTGTATCCCCTTCTGGAAGGAGCCGTGCAGCCCAGGGTTTACATGGGCTCGTGCAGGTCCTACAGTAGAACTCCTTGCGGTGTGGGTGATGTGTGGTGCTCTCAATTTGTTTGTATGCTGGTAAGTTCACTGTAAGCAGCGGATGAAGACGCATAATCTATTTATGGTTTCAACTGAGATCTTCCCATGCCTGAAAGGCAATCTGCCTGACTTAGCAATCCCAAGATGCTGCCAAGCACAGCAAAGCACAGAGGAAGTGCCTCCTGCCTGCATAAACAAGACCGTCAGAAAAGAAAGCCAGGCTAATGCTTTACGAGGCATTTCAGTGCTGAGGCTATAGTTGTGTTTGGCCTAGAAGCAATGCTTCAGTCCCATAAATCAGTTGTTTTCCTTTAGTGTATGCAAGAGTTGGGATTGAACCCTACAGCGTGCTGTGTGCTTCATGTTGGAGGTGACTGGGGAAGGAGTAGAGGCACTGATCCTTGTGCCCTTCTTCACAGGGTATAAAGGAAGTCTGAGAATGTGTTTTAAAGCTTTTTGTCCCAGTTTGCTTTTCCTGAGTAGGGAAGACACGCTGATATTGTTGTACTGATTCTCTGCACTCTGAGAATGAGAATGTTAAAAGTGCACCAGGATATTTTCATTGAAAAGGTCAAAGAGAAAGACTGAACATGAAATCTCTTTAGCCCAGCTATCTGTCTTGAAGTTAAGCCAGTGAAGATAGCATCCCCTGCTCTCTTCTGTTTTCCTTCTGTGCATGCGTGTGTTAAGGGTGCTTTCTCCTCGTTGCTGAGTCTCCTGTTTGATCTCAAACCCGTCAATTCTTTCTGGACCTCTAAGTAATTTTCTGGCAACAGTAAGGAAATAAGACACAGCAGCCAAAGGGAAGGTCCTTGACCCTCCTGATACACAGCATGGGTAACCTGCTGTCAGTGGTGTCATCAGGTCTGCACTGCTTCTCCGCTTTGCAGCTTGTGTTTCAGGAATGTGAATTCTCAGCCACACAGAAAATGTGCAGACACACAAGTCTCGAAGGGGAAAATACAGTGGGTGGATTTTTGAAAAGGGCTAGGATTAATCTAACAACCTCTGCAGGTATAGATAGACAGATGTCTGATAACGCTGTTTGTTGTGGAGCATAGGCAGAGGAGAAAGGATTTTCATCCCTAAGTGCATCATAAAAGATGCAGTAAAGGCTCTCATGTTCTGATGGCTTTGTTGAAAGTCTCCCTCCCTCCAGTGGGGAGCATGTGTTCATTAGTGTATGTAAGTAATAGAGTATGTGCTGGGCTATTCAGGCATAGGCAGAACTGTAATGAAGATGATATCTTGCATGCTAGGAAGGGATTTCTTGCTCACCTCTGTCTCATCTATGTTACACTGGCTTCTCAAGTCCTGCTCATGCTTCATCTTACCTGCATTCGAACAGTGCATGTCTGTTAGCTAGCTGACCTCTTGTGAGGCTTCCTCTCCTCCCAACTAATCCTTGATTTTATGTCCCTTCTGGTCATATTAGCCATCTCTGTCCCCTGTTGTCATTCTTCTCCTTGCTGAAACATCACAACTTGAGGGCTAAGTTTTACACACAGTCCTTCATTTCTGTAGGTGCAACCTGCAGAGGATGTGGGGTTTATGCCTACGATGTACGCCAGCAGTTCAGACATCTTGAGGGGGCGTGTGTGTGGCTGGCAATTAGTTAGATTTGAAAAAGAGGAGAGGATATTTTAAGTAGCTTGATCTAAAATTGATACCAATGTGTGTCTTTGTGGCAGCGGGCTAAAATAATAAGATTCCCTGGCAGGTAAGGAAAGGTGTCTGATGTGGGCTTTGAGCATGATCGTGACTGACATGAATTTTGGGGCTGTTCCAAGGAGAAGACACGTCTAAGCAAATCCTTGGCAGCTCAGCAGCAGGGTGGCTTAGTGCCTGGTAAAAGATTGCAAGAGGTGAGATCTTATGAATAATAAAGCACCAGAAAGATGCTATAGCAAGAAGATGGACCTGAGGAAAATGTCAGACTCCAAAAATCAGCCTTCCACATGTAATTGATCCCAGGGCTGAGATTGCTCTGAGCAGTTGCCCAGTAAGTGCAGCATGTCCCAAAACAAGTTGTGCAAACCATCCATGGCTTTCTGCTGCTGCCAGCACCTCCCAAGCTGGAGAGACATCATGGCCATGCAGTATGTTTAGGAGTTGCTGCATCCTGGGGGAGAAGGGGAGGATGCCCAGGAGGCATGATCTGTTTTAGAATATGCCATGAGGCCTGTGGTCTTCCCTGCTTTTACTCAAAAATCATTCACAGTCTCAGATGGTAGAGAGGCACCTGATTCAAATGGTTCATTGTCTTCTTCAGAACTGTTTTGTTTCCACTCTGGTAGTTTCACAGTCAGGCAGAATAAGAATGTAAAGAGGAAATTACTGTCATACAGACCTTTCTAAATTGCTGTCAGTGAGTGGCAGGAGATGAGCCAAAGAGATCCTGTTCTTGTCAGCCTCATTCAAATAACATGCTGTCCTCATTCAAAGAGAGCCCTTGTCTTATTTAGCTGTGTGTAGGTTGAATCAAATAGTAAGTCATGTAAATGATTGATTTGCCTTACTGCAAATGGTAGAAATGTGGCAAAGTGGCAGGAAAAGTAGTGTGCACTGCTTGAAATGGATGAATAATGAATGGGGAAATAGTTTGCTTGTGAATCCTAGCCCTGATTTTCAGCTGAAGTTCCAGGTCTCCATCACATTTTGGCCTGGCTTTGTAAAGCACAGCCACGAAGCCTGCACACAGGCAGTTAGTGATGCATGTGTGGTTTGTGGTGCTGGCTGAGTGATCACCTCTGCACTGTGCCTTTTGCTGCATGTTTGCGCATGCACTGATGCACATGCACAACTGCAGCAGCTATGGATGTGAGTAGCTTTGCCACAGGTTGGATTAAACACTATGGCAGGAGGTTGTTCAAGTGAATGAGGTTTCAGTCTGTCATCTTCCCTTACACCAAGTTTTGGTGTAATTTTCCTGAGGCTGATGGATTCCCTTTCCTTTTTCTTTTTCCCATGAAGGTTCCTCTTGCACTTCTCTCTTTGTTGCTGTCAGTCCAGCATTAGAAGGAAACTATTAGCCAGCACAAATCCTTGGGTTTAGCTCCCATAACAGCAGCAGGGACAGGGCCACAGTAAAGGGTGGGATCTCAGGACTGAAGAGCACTGGCACAGATTCAGATGCCCTAATTTCCACCTTTGTCTGTGTGATGTTTGCTGTCGGTACATGCTGCTGAAAGCTGTGGATCTTCCCATGGATTACACTAGGCTGGGAAATTAGGAAGAATTTAGGTCAACTGAACCTGAGTCAAATTGTGCCTAACTGGTCACTTGATACAGTTCATCCCTTTGAGGAGACATCTTCCTGCCTGAGAGTGTGGCATCTGCTTCCTGGTGGGAGTAAGAGAACGGAAGATTTTTGACAAGCAGATTTTCTATCTGGATGGAAAAAGAGTCTCTGTCCTGGCCCAGGGGGCACAAAGGCACAAACTCGGAGCAGCGAGCCAAGAAATGTGTATAGGCACAAGGAGAATTAGGTGAGATGATGTATCAGCAGTGATCTCTGCTGATTCCCAAGTGACAGCCTCGGAGTCTTTTCTGTACTCAACCTTTTCAATTGTAATTAACTACAGAAAATAATCCTTAGACCTTTTCTCACACTTTAATTTGGGGGTACATAAGATGCGTTGAGAAGATGGGGATCATTTGCAGGTGGAAAACGATCTTTTATGCCCATTTATGGGTGGCAAAACGGAGGACTTCAACTCTCATTTTTCAACCACGCAACACTGATGCTGCCACAGACGTTTGCTCCCACAGAGATGGTTCTTGTACACTTGCCCACGTCCCACAGCTCACCTTTCTGGGCCAGAAACAGTTAAATTGCAAAGCTTCCGAGGAGAAAAATACATGCTTGAGGTCTGCAAACCTCATTGGAAAAAGTTTGGTTTAATTTTAGCACAGTGTGCTGCACGCAGGTCCTGAGGTTATGGTCCGGGATTTCCAGGGATTAAGTAAAGTAGGGCAGAAATTACCTGGGTCACAAAAGGTCACCTACTGCTGTAGACTTGTTTAGCAGCCCTCTGTGCTCTGCTGGTGCCCTGAAGCTGTGGGAACATAGGACACTGCGTCAGCTCACCACCAGGACAGAAGTACATTTCCCCAAAATAGTTTGGAAACGTAAATGAACTTACTCTTTTTCATTGAGCTTCACTGTAACAGTGGAGGAAGATTGTGGGAAGGGCATCTGTTCTGGTGCTGGCTCTTGGTGTGAGCTTGCTGTATCCAACCATGTCTGCTGAGAAGGCCAAGCTGTTTCGAGATCATAGAAAGGTTTTGATGGAAAAGGGCCTTTAAAGGTCATCTAATCCAACCCCTTACAACACAGGGACATTTTCAACTAGATCAGGTTGCTGAGAGCCTTGTCCAGCCTGACCTTGAATGTGTCCAGGGATGGAGTATCTACCACCTCTCTGGGCAATTTGTTGCAGTATTTTATCACACTCATAATGGAAAAAGTTCTGCCTTATATCTACTGTGAATCTAGCCTCTTTTAGTTTAAAACCATTGCCCCTTGTGCTATCACACCAGGCCCTACTTAAAAGTCTGTCCCCACCATTCTTATAAGCCCCTTTTAAGTATCAAGGACAGTTTGCTGACTGGCATGGAAAAGCAACTCCATATGCATTCATTGATCACTGTATGCTTATATCAACAAAGTGTTCATGAAGCTCTGAATGCAACTTCTTACTGCTGCAGGGTTCATTACCACTCAGCAGAGAGATCACACCCAGCCCTTCAGGTGGCTGCTCACGTGGAAGTACTTCGTGTCTCTCTGATTCTCAGCAACAACATCCCTCATCTCAGAGCTTGATGGGGGCTTGTTTGTGTCCCTCAGCTCTCACCCACTCCCTTTAGGAAGATGCTCTCAAAACACTGTGGTTACATTGGTTAAATGAGTTTTTGTATTTTGCAGAGTCTGGCTCTGACATGGGGCCAGAAACCCATGTCTTAGGGTCTTATCCACATTGCAGTATACAGCTGTGCTGCTAGTAATATAGCAGCATCAGGCAGCTCGTGTCATGCTGCCTGCATTCATTCAGTCTCTTGGCTAGATTTTGGACTAAGCTCCTACCTGCCACAGCTCCACTCTTACCGATACTCTCTGCAGTCAGCGTAAAGCTAGCTCAGACATGGCTCCATGAGCTGCAGTTGTGCTGCTGGTTGACTGCTCTGCAGCAGTCCCTGCAAGTGTGCGGTGCGCTGGCTTGAAAGGAGCTCTCTGAGTGCTTAAACAAATGGGAACATCATTAGCACAGGCATGTTGGACAGGCCAGCTGCAGTGTGTGAAGGCAGATGGAGCAGACGGGAGGGAAGGGAGGCCTGGAAAGCGGCTGCGTTTGTCTAGACAGTGTCTGTGATTGTTTTTAAATTTCTTTCTTCTCCTAAAGCCACACTGGACATTAGGAATTAGAGTGCATTCTCTGGGCTGTCAGTGCAGCCTTGGCTCTCACCCTCATCTCACACAAGGTGCTTCTGAGTGGAAAACCATGACCAGCAGGTTGAAGGAGGTGATCCTGACCCTCTACTCTGCTCTTGTAAGACCTCACTTGGAGTATTGCATGCAGTTCTGGTGTCCTCAACATAAAAAGGACATGGAACTGTTGGAACAAGTCCA
>JAOEHY010004004.1:0-12631 GCA_025447955.1 Psilopsiagon aurifrons | reverse complement strand
TGGCATCAGCCCACCTCACAAGCATGTCAAGGTCCCTCTGGATGGCATTCCTTCCCTCCAGCGTATCGACTGAACCACTCAGCTCGGTGTCATCGGCAAACTCATATGCAGAACTGTGAGATGGGTTTGCTTCTCCTATACAAGAAGTGTGGGTTATCTATGCTGATAGAAGATGCTTTCCTAAAGAGCATTTGGTATTACCAAATTATGATCTCCTGCTCCACTTAGGTGTCATGGTTGAGACGGACAAACGACCTGTGACATGCTTCTTTGGTGATTAAGTAGAAGTTCCCTTTTACTATTACAAACCCTTGCTTATATGCAGTTTCTAGCTTACATGCGTCTGTTAGCCATTGGTTATATCAGTTAGCATCAGCACATTATTGGATGACCCTTTACCACATTACTAAAATCTGTTATCTTGCCAAGCTCTTGTTCTGCAGTTAGTTACTCCCTTTGACTCACTCAGTCCTTTGGATGCCTTCTGCTTTCCCATCCAGATGCCTTCTGCTTTCCCATCTGGATATCTTCTGTGCCTCATTCTTCATGAATAAGCTTTAATATCTTCAAGGCTGAGTTCTAACTTCATGCCTTCAGCCAGGGAATCCATGGGCCTGCCGTAGCCCCCCACAATTAGGCGTATACAAATCTATGGGGCTGGATGTGTTATACCCAAGAGTGCTGAAGGAGCTGTCAGGAGCTTGCTAATCCACTCTCCGTCATCTGTCAGCAGTCCTGGTCTAGTGGGAAAGTCCCAGGGGATTGGAGGCTGGCCAACGTGATGTCTCCCTATGAAAAGGCAGAAAGGAAGACCCTGGAAACTACAGGCCTGTCAGCCTGACCTCAGTGCTGGGGAAGGACATGGAGCAGATGATCCTAAGTGAGATCATAAAGCACATGTGGGAAAATGGAGGGGTTAGGCCCAGTCATGAGCCATTGGTTCATGAAGGGCATGTCCTGCTTGACCTACCTGATCTCCTTCTGCAATAAGATGACCAATCTAGTTGATGAAGGAAAGGCTGTCAACATTGTCTCTTTGGATAGTAAAGCATTTGTCACTGTCTCCCACTGTCTCTTGTGTCCTCCTGAAGAAATTGGCTTCTTATAGTCTGGATAGGTGTATTCTTCACTTGGTTGGAAACTGGCTGGATGGCTGGGCCCAACGAGTGGTGGTGAATGGTGTCATATCTAATTGTCAACCGGCCGGCAGTGGTGTCTCTCAGGGCTCGGTGTTAGGGCCATTTTTTTTTTAACATCTTTATTGATGATCTGGGTGAGGGGATTGAGTGTACCCTCAGTAAATTTGTGAATGACACCAAGCTGGACAGTAGTGCTGATCAGCTGGAGGGTAGGGAGGCTCTGCAGCAGGATCTGGACAGGCTGGATCAATGGGCTCTGGCCAGTGGTATGAGGTTCAACAAGACAAAATGCTGGGTCCTGCATTTGGGTCACAACAACCCCATGCAATGCTCCAGGCTTGGGGAAAGTGGTTGGAAAGCTGCCCAGAGGAAAAGGACCTGAGGGTGCTGATTGACAGAGCTGAACATGAGCCAGCTTGTGCCCAGGCAGCCAAGAAGGCCAAGAGCATCCTGGCCTGCA
The DNA here is from genome assembly GCA_025447955.1 of Psilopsiagon aurifrons. Taxonomy (NCBI): domain Eukaryota; kingdom Metazoa; phylum Chordata; class Aves; order Psittaciformes; family Psittacidae; genus Psilopsiagon; species Psilopsiagon aurifrons. The sequence goes on along the minus strand of JAOEHY010004004.1, from coordinate 11,032 downwards.
TCAGCAATAGCGTGGTCAGCAGGGCCAGGGAAGTGATCGTCTGCCTGTAGTACTGGGTGTTGGTGAGGTTGCACCTCGTATCCTGTGTTCAGTTCTGGCCCCTCACCACAAGAGAGACATTGAGGTGCTGGAGCGGGTCCAGAGAATGGCAACAAAGCTGGTGAGGGGTCTGGAAAGTAAGTCTGATGAGGAATGCCTGAGGGAACTGGGGTTGTTTAGTCTGGAGAAGGGAGTGCTCAGTGGCGACCTTATTGCTTCTACAAGTACCTGAAAGGAGGTTGTAGTGAGGTGGGTGTCAATCTCTTCTCCCAAGTAACAAGTGATAGGACAAGATGAAATGGCCTCGACCTGTGCCAGGGGATGTTTAGATTGGATATTAGGAAAAATTTATTAACCAGGAGGGTGCTCAGGTATTGGAACAGGCTGGCCAAGGAAGTGGTGGAACCACTGCCCCTGAAGTGTTCACAAACCATGTAGACGAGGCCCTTGGTGACATGGTTTAGTGGTGGAATTGGCAGTCCTGGGTAATGGCTGGACTTGATGATCTTAAAGACCTTTTCGAACCTAGCTGATTCTAAGATTCTATTAGTCTGTCTTGCCTCATTTAAAAGACTTCTCTGTCATTCTGCTTTTAATAAATTGTAACTCTTAACAGATGTTCTGGTAGCAAATAATACACCTCAGTAGTAGGGAGATGTATTATCACTTGGAAGAAAACCCAATGCATTTTAAAACTGTCAGAGAACACACACAATCTATATGCAATCTCAGTAGTCATTTTTTTCTGAAGCAAAATCTTGAAACATCATAAGGTAACTGTGAGGTTTTGTTTCCCCATTACAATTTTGAGTACTCGAAGTCCTTTTAAGTCTTGTATATAGTTTTCAAGTGCAATCAGAAAACCTAAACAAAGCCAAACCTTGGCCAACTGAACCTTCGCATCTGCAGTCTATGCTGCAGAGATGCTGCCCAGGTCATGCATTGCCTATTGTTGTCACTGAGGACTTACTGTCCTGCAAAGTCAGGTGAAATAAAGCTGATGGAAGTGATAAAGGTGACAGTTGAGTGAGTTCATAAAAGCCCTACAGATATTAGTACTCTTCTGGTCTCTTTGTCAGCATGGGAAAATAGACCTAGTTCTTTGGTGATAGTGACTTTGATGTACCTGACTAATGGATTTTGGAAGCAAGTCAGAAGCCACTGAAAGGATGGGGTTTTTTAACTCTGGAATATATGTGCTTGGTTTTATTTTTTTAACAACAAATCGTGGATAAGCTTCAAGCAAGTACATTTAAGTTTTGCCCTTGATCGTTTGAGCTCATGGAAGAAAGGTGGTATTTGTGAAGCCAGATTGCATGAGAGTATCTTCATTTATTCTGAATTCAAGGTAAACGAGATAAGAATCCAGCTGTGTTTCAAGAAACTAGGATAAGATCAATTAATATGCATTTTCAACCTGAACTTCATGAATTTTGTTTTCCATGCCAACTCCCAGAAAACATTTTTATACGTTAGTTTTAAGAAAATGTACAAGTAAGTATGAAGATACTATTTTAAATTAAACAAACAAACAAACAAACAAGAAGTTAATACCTTTACAGTACCGCCACTGTTCTCCAAGAATTCAGTGACTTTGATTTAGTATCATCAATGGCACATTAACCTCAGTGTTAGCTGATCATGGAAGGAAGAACGGCTGAGGACTATGTCAGGCAGCACTGGGCTCTCCATTCCTCCAGGGCACTGGCCAAAGGGAGAGGTCGGTGATGGCTGGGGATGTTGCTGTCCCTGCCTGACCCCAGTTGATGCTGCAGCTGCCACTCCATTCATACAGTCCTTACCTGGCTGGTAGCAGGAAGAGCATGTGCTCTGAGCTTGGCTCTCCGGTGCTGTGACAGTGAAGAGGAGAGTACAGTCACAGTTGTTTGGCATTTGTGCAGACTTCACTGATTTCTTCTGAACCAAGAGCCAGACATGAGTGAGTGCTGAATGCAGCTGGGAGAAGCTTTAGACATGCTCTGTTTATTTCAGTGGGTGTAATGTCTCAGTTGTGCTTATGCTTCATGCCTGCCCTTTGTCTGGCTGTTGCCTGTGTCTGATCATCCTCTCGATGGGCATGTCTGGACTGATGCAACAGAAACATGTGGATCTTACATCCCATATCAAAGAGGGCTCTGGAAACTTTTAACTTGCCTATATGGCTTTTTGTCTTGAATCTAGCGCAGATTCTGGGAGTCTGTATATGTTGCCTCTTGAGCAGCTCCAAAGAGCAGAATCAGAAGCACCCTGCCACAGAAGGCTTTGGTGCTGGGACTTGCATGGGGGATTGCTCGGGGCCACAGCCTGCAGTAGCTGCACTGGTATGTAATGCCCTAAATTTTCTCCTACTTATGGCAGGGCTTGTAGATACTTTTACTCTACCCTTAAGACAGAGATTGGGGTAAGACTGTCAACTGTGAGCTATGGGATCGAGCCCATAGGAGTTTTTCAGCTGGCAATGCCTTTCGTTGTATGTAGCTTATTCTTATCTCCTACCACTAATGTTAATTGTATAGATCCAAGAGTAGTATTAAATTTGAAATAGAAAAGGGCTTGACATGGACATAATAGGTTCTGCTCTACTAAGATGAAAACAGTTTAGTTTCTTTTTTGCTCTATTACATGTGTGATGTGTTTTTTTTTTTTGCTAAGTAATGATGATTCCACATCTATGATTGTTTTTCATTGCAGCATTTTTGGCTGTGGAAATAATTGGAAATTGTTACTATTTAGACATCTGTGGGGTGAGCTGGTATCTCCTTTACACTTGTCACTTGTAAAGCCAAGGAATTCAATGAGTTAGAATTGTGTATAGCTATTTTTTCAGCTTAGAAACTCTTTTAATAAACATTATACCTTGTAAAAGCTGTGTTCTAGCCAAAGTAAACTGTGTTGAAGAGGATGAAGGTTTGCATTTTGGTGGAATGTTGCTAGTAAGGCAGGAGTTTTCAAACAGCTATACACATTTTTAATTTCTATGTTCAGAGAAGAAAAAGCAGATGGCTTGCAGAACACACCATCTTATTTTGTAGCCTGGTCAGGTCTGAAGAGGCATCAGCCTTGTATTTGTCAACATGTGTTGCATTTGGCGTAAGATCACTGAAACATGAGATAAAGCACATATTTGCACATCCTAAGAATTTGAAAATGGCTATAGTGTACCTGACGGCTTGGCAGTTTGGATTACTCTATTAATTTCCTATACCTATAAAACCTTTGTGGAAGTGCCATGGTGTGGCCCACATTCTTTTATATATATATATATTCAGCAATGTATGTGTTACATAACTTTTTGCTACTTCCCCATTCCCAAAAGTGGAGGGGCTCTCATCTATTTGTGATACTCCTTATCTTGTTTTTTGTCTTGCCATCCAACCTTCTTGTATATTTGGTGGGATGTCCTTCCTATCTTCAGTCCTTTGTGCTTTTCTTGTCTTTCAGCTTTTTCTTCCATGAATGAGTCCATGTGCAACTGCTGAGGTTTTACCGCTATGGTGGTTACATCACTTTTGCATGTACGTGAAATAATTATGCACTGTGTCTGGCTACACCATCATAAGGTTACAAAATACAGTATTTTAGTCCACTTATATCTGGGTTCAAAGAAACTAATATTAATTATGTCGTGATTGATACACCTATAGAATGATATTGTGAATATTAAACTTATACCTAATCAATTCTCCCACATGTTTATATCCTTCGCTCTTCTCCTTCCCTCCAATAGCTCCAGAGGTGCCTATGAAGGCAAGATTCAGCAGTGCTTGAACAGGGTAGTGCCAGAAATGGATGGGCCGACCATCCAGTACCCAGTTTTTTTTTTTGGAGGGGGCACTGAATGCTACCCAGGCTTTGGTTCTCATTAAACTAACTGGAAAGTATACATCTTGGAGACTCCTGCCTTTTCAAAACCTGGCTGAAACTGGGAAAATAGCTGGCAGAGACGAATGGTGTGAGCACATGCACCTCACTTCCTATTGCAAGTAGTTCCTTGGTAACTGGCACAGCATAAATTACACTTTGGAAGCAGTAGTGAGGAGTGTAGGACTAGCAGTAATACTGGAGATACTAAGGGCCCTGCGTAAGACTTGGTGCGAGTCTGGGGCCTGTAGCAGGCATGGAGATGAGGTTTTACCAGGTGTGGTAAGATTGACGTGGTGTCAGTGATGATAGAAGGGAATCAGTGCAGTGCTGTTACGGAAAACATGTTTTTGGGCGTCAGTAAAAAAAACAGTGTCAGCTTCTTGCTTGCATGACTATTCTGTTTGGTTTTGTCTTTCGTCTTTTCCCCTTCCTCAGCATTTCAGAGTTATGATGAGAGCCAGGTGAGCAATAAAAGCATTGCTGGTATTTACATCAAACAGCTTCTTAGATCCATCTGTGTGTTATTTACTGGAACACGGTTTGATATGCCTAAGACAACAGATAACAAACCCTGAAAACAGAAGATATTTTCCTGTATGTGCTTCTGTTGTCAGCACATGTTTGTGCAGAACTAGCATGATTTTTCCAAGCAAATTCTTTGTTGGCTCTTGTACTCTGAGAAATACGTGAGGTAACTGAGTAACAAAAGATGCAAAACAAGTATCACAATGATCCACCTGTTTGTTATTTTGGTGCGCACAAAGCAGTCTGAATGAGATTAAACTTCATGCAGCCTTAGGAGAAGTCAATGTGCAATGTTGAATAGAAGCCCAGATAGCTTCTGTGTTGTCATGGCTATTCAACAAGTAGAAGGTGATCTTGAAGGTGTTTGTGAGAACAAGATTTTCCACTGTAGCTGTATGTAACAGCAGGGCCAGGGCTAGACAGGGGTGTAAAAGGCTCTTATGCTGCTCTTGGCAGCCTGGCACCCTGGGCAGCTGCCTGCCTGGTGAGTCAGGGCCTTGGGAGGCTGCAGCTTCTGACAGGGGGGCTTGCATGCTGCTGCCAACTACTTTTGCTAGGGCGGAAGGGGAAACGGTTCCAGAAATAGGAGTTTCTCTGTTGCACTTAAGGCTCCTCTGCTTTCCTTAATCTTTTTAAAAGCAGCTTCGGGTGGCTAAATACTGACATTTCGTCCTTTGTGCTATGGAGTCTCAGATGACTTGTGCAGGAGAGCACTGCAGAAGTAGAGAAAAACTGATGTGGAGGATCAGCATCACCAGCAAAAAGCATTGGCAGAAAAGCCTGAGAGCAGAGGAGACTGAGTAGATCAAAGACAAGGAGGAGGCAGATGACAAAGAGCATGGGTCGCCTGCTAAATGGAGCAAATGTACATGAATACTCCAGTGAAAAAACACTTAGTAAAACTTCTGAGTAAGAGAAAATTTGTATTTGCCTTAATCTAGCCAACACTGGGTTTTAGCATCTCTTCTGTTTCTTTGTGCTAATTTTCAAGAAAGAATTTGGTCTGCTGTTCCTCCTCTTTCCGCCATCCTTGGAGACACCTGCATGTGCTCACAGCTACACCAGAGCACTACTTTTTCCTCTTTCTATTTTCCTCTTTCTAACTATTCAGACCTTGTGCTGCAATGTCCCACTTACTTTATATAAAGCTCACCTCAGGTTGTTTTCCACTTCCACTTACAGGTAGCAAGCTCTCAAGTTTTGGCATTTTGGATTCTTTTTTCCCCCAGCTTGATATTTGAAATGGGTCATAATAGCTTTGTTTTAAAGTTATAAAAAATGGAATTCCCACGCCTGCTAATGTTGACACTGAACACATAGCATTTCTATAGTAATTTAAGTGGTTTAAGAACTTCTTAAATGCAGTTCTGTGCAGAGTCACATTAAAAGCAGAGTTAGTAGGGGTACTAAAAGAGTGCAAAGTTAGTAGGGGTGCTAAAAGAGTGCAAATGTACCCATTTTTTTTTGATTTGGATTCTATGATCCAGGAAGAGGGGTCACAGTTTTCTGAACTCAACAGAGGTGGCAGCATCTGGATGGTGGCCAAGGGAAGACAGGTGAGGAAGAGGGAACTAACATGCTTAATGACAGCACCACTTTGGTGAAGTTGTTGTTACTGTCATTTAACAAATGAAGAAACAGATGTGAAGTAAGTTGTCAATGCCTCAGAGTGCCACAGTAACTGAGCCAGCTTGTGACTTAAGCCTCATGTTCATGTCTATTTTTGTAGCTGTTGGTTAAGACAAGGTTTGGCCTGACACAGATTTGTTTGCGAGAGAAATGGTATTTGCAGCTGGTTTGGTTTTGAGAAGGGTGAGTTTCTGTGGTCCTGTTCTGTGGTCCTTTTCCGTTTGGTGGTAACACTGTGGCAATGATTACCAGGAAACTAGCCTGACTTTTAGGAGAGGCTACCAGGATGTGGCGGGTTATGTGTAAGTATTAGACTATATATCTAAGCAGAATCTAGCACCATTGGTAGCACATCTTTTAATACAAAGCTGATAACCATGTATTTCTCAAATATGCTTGAAAGATTCCCTGAAAAATAGGCTTGTGGAGCAGCGGGAGGCCATTATATTCTGGTCCATTGTCATGTTTGCTTGCTGTTTTCACTTGGTCATGACAAAATGAAATGCTTGTCAGTGATGTTATTTCTCCCCTTCTACTGAGCCACAAGATGACTGTATGTCATTTGAGGCTTAAGGGGCATTTTTTCACTTTCTTTCAAGCCTCTGTCTCAGTAAGGCTCTAATGTGGCCTGATGATCTATCCATTTGAAAACAATTTCATTTATCACTGTATCTGGTCCTTAGCAGTTAAAATACAGGTTGGGAAATGGAAATTCGTATTTCATTCAATGCGTATTTCGATGTCTGGGTTTTTTCCCTTGAAACTGTGCCTACTGTAAATTTATCTCTAACAAATTAATAAATGGCTATTTCTGTGGTATACCTTTGAAAAATATCTTTAATGGAAAAAACTCATATGTTTTCCAGGTGAAGTGCTGATACCTCCAAGCTAATTGCCAATAGACTTGATTGATCTAGTTTTCAGACCTGTTGAGATATACTGGAGAGATTCCAGGAGTTTGATTACTACACATTGAAAATGATTAGGCCATTTTAGAAATTGAACCTGCAGAAGTGCAGATGTCAGGACAACAATGAACATAATAGTAAATGTTACGTAAATCTGTCATAAACACTACCAGTACTGTTGTGGGGGCAGAGTATATTTATTTGAGTACACAACTGATTAAATGCTGAGGCAATCAAGGGGATAAATTTAGAGTTCTAGCATCTCACGGAAGTCAATAGTACTCCATATTCCATTTAAAACAACATGACTACTACATTGTCTGTGTAGCCACTGAAGAATGGGTAAATGGTTAGAAAGAAATGAAAGTTATGTCTTACTGAATAAAAAGTACATAAACACTGCCCAGAACTGAAACAAAAACTAAATTCCTATCTGTTGACTGTTCTGAATCATAAGACACTATGAATGCCAACTAAAATGCTGTGATTTCCCTTCATATACAGGGTTTGCCCTCACCTAAATTCTGAATTTGTAAAAATGTTATGGCTAGAAAGGAAAATCAAAACCAAACCAATACAGTTTGAGGACAAATCTGAAAGAGAGATGTAACATTTTAATGAGCCTTGTGGATTTTAAGATGGAAACCTGAAGTTTTCTTAGTTTTTCTGAAATTGAACTTGTCTTCAAGTTACACATTAGTAGGGAAAACCCTCTTTTGACAAGATGTCTTCAATAATTTCTTGCATTTTCATATTTAATGTAGGTAGGTCATACCCTAGTACTGGTTAGGAAACACTGTGGATCCATTTTTATCCTTTATGCAGTTTAAAGGCTTATCTAATCCTTTCCTTATCCTGCACCAACTGCTTTACAGTGGCTAGAAACAAATTCTGTAGCATTTGACAGGAATACAGGTCAGCACTTTCAATTTCTTTCTTCTCCCTACCCATCCTCCTATGTTTCTTAATGAAACCACCTGTTCAATTTTGCCATGTCACGTATGTGGTTTCCTTCCATGCTTTTGCATGAGGCTACGTTTGGGGAGCTGAAGAGCTGCATGCAGATGGGAGATCAGCAAGGTAATGAAACATGTCAAGGCACTTGAAAAAGCAATATATAGGAATGATTGAGATCCATCTTTTGTCTCTAGTATGGATATTATCTGAAAATGGCTTTAAATACAAACATAAGTTTTCACAGTAAGAGAGGTATAGTATCTTTGTCATATCATTACCTAGCAACATAATACTAAGATTATACTTTGAACTCATTGTTCTGTTAAAATGTGGAACTGTTATGGTCCCTTTGCAGATTAGGTACATTGCCAGACATTTTTTTCTTTTCTTTTTTTCCTGGTCAGTACACTGAAAATCCCCTCCACACAACAGACTTCAGGGGAAAAAAAGTTGAAATCAGAGCAGCATGAAGGAGAAGTGTTGAAATGCAGAATTCACGAATAGCCTGACCAGAATTTTCTGTTCACGATGCTCACAGCCGACCACAGAAAACACTTTCAAAGGTTAGAGGAAGTGTTTATTACTGAAGAAGGAATTTTTCATGTTATTAGTTGGTGCATTCCTGCATTGGGCTTTTAGGTGCTGTTTTAGAGATTCTTCCCTCATGTTACTGCAAACACTTTCAGCAAAGCCTGAGCTCCAGGAGAGGAATGTGTACTTGGGGCATATGTAAATATTTACCTAAATTATAACCTTTCTTACAAGTCCTGCAAGATAAAAAAAAAAGAAATGCATATATGTTGCACGGTAATTTGATTCAGGTACTTTACAGGCCTTAACTTACTAGATACTCATGAGTATCATTTTGTAAAGTAGGTAAATGGATGTTGACTTTATCCAATAGAGGAAGGTGGTGGTCTGAAAGACAAAAATGGCATAAGAATAAAAATAAAATCTTGCCCCAGATGCTTAGACAGAAAATTGTCTGAAAAGCTGTCCTGATACATGATGAATCTCAGGCAGAGAAAAATTACTTGTAGTATGCATTCCATTGAGATTGACAACAGGAAGAAAATGTGCTTGGGAAAGTTAGTTCAGCACCAAAACCTTCTGTTAAGTGTACTGAGTTTTACTGGTGGAATTACATTATCACATTTGAAAAGATTCCACTTGCTTGGTTGCTTCAGGATTTTTTTTATGCATCCCAGAACACAGATATGTACATGGTATAGTTACTCAGTGGGGAAAATCTGAGTGAACTGAACATAGCTGATTAGCTTACACTTGCAGGTATAGAAATTAAAAATCCTAAAATCCTTGTGTTGGTGTCTAGCATTTATTTAAAGGTGAACATAATGTAGCCAAAGCTTGATTTTTGTAGTCAGCAGGATTCAAGCCTGTTCAGCAGTAGATTTTTAGTCTGTCCCTCAACGGTTTTGCCTTGACTGTGTGGCACATTTGATGAAACCTTGCTGTGTTGGTAGAAAGGTCACTGTTGATGACTTTCTCTGGCCATGGAGAGTAAGACAATGGTATCGCTGCCACTGTAAGCCACAGGTCCTGTGGTGCAGCTTCTCCAGCCACTGACTGCTCTCCATGCTTGTAAGTCACCACACTGTGCGAAATTCATGGGGGAGCGTAGCCCAGGGGTGTTGAGATCATGTAATTTCTTGGACGTCAAGATTAAGATCTTTTCAAGGAGCTGTTAATACCACAGAAGGCTAAGTATCTTGATATTACCTTCACTTTGTAGAGCAATTAAGTAGCATAGGTAGTGTGTGCAGTTTTCCTGAGATGCTGCTGATCTTTGTAGACAAAATGAACAAAAAGTCTTTTGTATCTGTATATATTTGATGTCTATATAATGTATTCTCCATAGTGTGGGAAGACATGCTGCTGAGAAGGTCAGTCATGATTCATTATATAGACATTGAATCCTCTTTTTATCACATTTGCAGCTTTGTACATCTTTTCAGGTACTTCTATTTGCTACTTCTCAAGTAAGTCTCTAAATTAGTAGCTGAATTGTAAAGAATAGTAAAACCCCTCTAAAACCAGTCTTACTGTTAAACTGAAGGCATATTTTAAAGATCTAGTGATTTTCCACTGGCTCTTCTTTGCTGCTAACTTGTGAAAGAGGGAACAAGAAGTTCACATTCATGTAGAGGCTTAGGCAAAAAGCTTAATCCTTCAGTGGTGAATGTTAAGTGCTTCCTTAGAGTTTCCCAGCACCTTTAAAGTCCTTCCATGAGCTTGGTGAATTACACCCACAGCACCTTTTCCAAGCTCAGAAAATCAAGGCAAAAATTCAATACCTATAAAAACTGCTTAATACAGAAGTTTTCTGTGGAACATTTGAAGACCCATGGCACTTCACAGATCTATTATAAAATCTCTCCAAGTCACCCTCTGAAAGTGCAGCAGCCCATGAAAGTATCACAGAAGTCTCCAGTTGCTCACCTGTCCTTACCTACAACCAAGAGTGAGCTAGAGGAGAAGGAGAATCCAGATGCATTAGCAATCATCAGAAACCTCTGTTCTCCTGGCTAGGTAACCCTAATTGTTAAGATACTGCATATTGAAACTGATTGCAAAATCCATACTGTGGATTGAAGCTCTTTAAGAGTTTCCTGCCCATCTTTGCGCAGAAGGGTAATTGTTAGTGCTCTGAGCTTCTGTTCTGGAAGTCTAAATTAAGAACAAGCCTCTGGGCTGCTTCTAGGCCTGTAGTAACTTCTTAGGCTTTGTCCTTGCTCTGTAACCAGCTGACCTGAGCTGCCCCCGGAGTACAAATCCACTGTACCATGCTGTCAAAACAAATTACTAAGTATCAGGCAGCACCCCTGAGGAGACAGAAGCCAGGATCTTAGCGAAAGTAAAATGTTGCTCTTCCATGCTTGCTGAGGAATTCAGGCAAACAAACATTAAGGGAAACATTCCTCCTTCCCCAAATGCTGCCCGGAGACTTGATCCAGAAAGTAAAGGTCTTCCATGAGGAGAGGTAGTGAGATGTAAGGAGGCTCTGCTGAAGCATCACTGTCGTGGTTTAAGCCATAAATCAGCCACGCAGTTTGTTCACTCACTTCCCCCTTTTTCTTCCCTCTGCTCCT
>JAOEHY010004002.1:0-12514 GCA_025447955.1 Psilopsiagon aurifrons | reverse complement strand
TTTTTTTTAAAAAAAAAAAAAAGCCCAAAAAAACACAAAACAAAAAAAAACAAAAAAAAAAAACAAAAAAAAAAACCCAACGCAGCGAAACATTCTGTTGTTCACAAAAATATTTTTTTCACTTCTTTCTAATTTAGCAACTCCCATTTTGAGCTCTCCTTTCCCTAAAAGCCTGCAAACAGAGGAAGTAGTTCCTGCCTGTGGCTGCACGCAACCAGCAAATGCCACAGCTGAATGTTTTTTTCCTGTCCCCCTTTTAATGCTCCGTCAGCTCCCTGCAGTAACGAAGGGGCATTGGTCAGTGCAGGGAATAGCCCCCGGAATAAACCCACTCTTGGATAGTTTTCCAAGTGCTGACTCTGCTTCAGACCCTTTGGAGGGTATTTGAATGATAGAAAAGACTCTTTGTAGCGAAAGAGTGATATTGCACATAGGAAGCTGCAAGCCAGGTGTCACAAGCATAGAATCACAGAATGGTCTGGGTTGGAAGGGACCTTGGAGATCATCTGGTTTCAACCCCTTGCCATGGGCAAGATGATAGAACTTCTAGTGCAAAGCAACAAGTTCATGTTATTAGCTATTACTAGACATTGAGAAGTATTTACATCACGAAAAGACAAGCAAGAGAAAATGTTTTTTCACTGAACTATATCACAATAGGTTCAAATATGGGGAGAAAACCTGGATTTTTAATATTTCTTTCCAAACTTAAAGAGCTTCTCTAGGTCTGCGGGGAGATGTGCAAAGGCAACTGAAATTGGGATATGACCATAACCACTCCTGTCAGCATGATACCCTCATGAGGGTCTCAGGTACTCAAAAAGAGAAAGAGTCGTTATAGATCAGGATTAACAGGGAACACCTTTGTATTTATGGCAGGGTCCTGCCCTGCTGATCTCAGACCAGGGTCTGCTCACAGCATGCAGATATTTCTGTAGGTAATCTTGCATATTCTGTGTTTTTTTATAGATCTTTCACTTCACCTTTCCCTTGAAGCCCAACTTCAAGAGTCATCTGAAAAATATCACAATGAATGCTGTTAGGGGTTTTTTACGCTATGTTTAACTGCATACCTATTGAGGCTCCCCTATTTCCCTTTTTGGAAGCACGGAAAGACACCATAAGCATCTGTGAGGAGCCTGGATCTCCTCTCACCTTCCACAGAAGGATCTATAACATCTCAGCTGAATGCAGCCAGACTGTGCAGAATCAGGTTTTCAGAGGGTTCACACACATGAATAATAAGTAAATTAAGCAAGCAAAGCAAAAAGGGATATTCACTCTGCAGCTTTTTCTTCTGGAAATCCCCGGTTTGGCCCTGAGTGAGTCAGCCAAAACGGTGACCTTGGAAGTACGCTGGGAATGTCGTCGGATGTAAAAGGATCACGAAATCATCGCAGCTGCAGCACGGAGCAGTGCAATGAGCCAGGAGCTGAGGAGCACAAAGGTCCAACCATGAAGCTAATACAGTGTTGGTGGTTCTGGTATGGGACTGCTGTTTTCTAGCAGAAAGGTGCAGCCAAGGAAAATAGCTCCTTAGTGGTTGCAACCTGCGTGAAAGCAGCTCATCAAACCCATCATCCACAGGGATGGGTAAGAACCAGGTTGGGTGAATACCTTAGGGGAGTATTCCCATTTTAAGCAGAATTCTTCAAGGTTTTGAGGAAGCTAACCTGAAACTTCATGCTTTAAGGGAAATTGAGAAAGAAAATCCAATTGGTCATTTTTTGGCCAGAAAAAGTTTCTCAGAAAAATGTCCTGGCAAAACAGAGCTCATTTTTTTTGACCAAGTCCACCCACAGAAGCAGATGTGTCTGTTATTAATGAATCTTTATCAGTATTGTTGACAAAGGGAGAAGATACGTAGGAAAGGAAGGTGGACCTTAGTCATAGTTGTGAGAGAAAGGTCAGATCCTGCAAAAATGCATCCCAAGTTGCTACCCACAGTGAGCCCAGTTACTGGCATATGGGTTGGCTGGGTACAAGTTTTCTTCAGGTTTAGAGGCTGACAATCTGTTGATTGCAGATTATCCTTCCTTCCTTTTAGACTGAACAATCCCTTGCTTTCTTGGAAAGGATAGCAAGAATGGGGGGCTTGGAGCAAGCAAGAATTGGGAGGAAATTGCAGTGGTTTTTTTTCCTTAAACATTTATTTGGCTGATATGGGGAAAATGCAAATGATACATCCCAGTCAAACCTTGGTCAACACTAAGAAATTATATTATGGATGTACCTCATAAGTTACCACCTTTGCATCTGATGTTCAGTAGTTCCCTAACCACATGATGGAGTGTGACTTCTTGCTGGAAAACCCTACTGACTACAGAAATGCTGGAATAAAACATGGAGTATATCGAGTTGGAATAGGCATGGAGAGCTTAGTGTGAAAGGATGAAGAGAGTTTCCAGCTGAGGATGCAGCCGGGAATATTGCTGCAAGAGAACTGTAGTATCGGTGTATTTCCCCCAGCATTTCAATACACATTTTTGATTCACCTCCTGATTTCCCAGGAAAGCAAAGGCTGGGCTGCATACTTCAGAGAGATAAGGGCAAAAAGGCTTTGCTCTAATCTCGTGCTGACCTCAGCAGTGGTGTCTCACTTATACCTTTTCTTTAAAGGATATATGCCTGCTGCAACTGGCCATCTGGTCTGCCCCGTACCTCCTTCACTCCAACTCTGTCTTAAGAGCAGGAGCAGGAGATAAGTGCTTAATGAATTAGCAGAGTGCATAGTTTGCCTGCGAGAAGCACCCCTCCGGGTTCCTGCCAGATGCCGAGCCTCTCCCACACACAGACCGCCCTCAGAGCCAGCCCTGAATTATCCAGGGATTTCAGAGACTTCCCAATGTGGCACCAGCTGTGCAGACAAGGAACTTGCACCAAATCCAAGTGCAGCTTCTCACCTCTATTTGCAAGGAGAAAGGATGATGGTTTGGGGGGAAAAGCTCTGTACCATGCAGTAAAAGGGCTTCACTGAGTTTCAGGCTCTAACAATGGGCCGGGCTCACTAACGCTCTGAGCAGAGGAAGACATTGGGCTGTATTTCTTAGGTCACAGCAACAGCAGAGGAAGTCTGGCAGGGCCATGATGTGGGATGGAGATTGCTCTCCAGGGTGACTCCGAAAGGCAATAAAAAAGACAATAAGGAGAGAGATAATAAAACCCTCCAGCTTTTTATTTTCTCCCCACAACGTCAGGCTCTTCAGGAAGGCCTAATGTTTGTCTACAGATTTACTGTCCCCCAGGCACAGGGTGCAAAGGGACAGTTGACACTACTTGGCAAAGGGCTGCATAGCAGTGACTGATCCACTTGGCAGCAAGGACTAGCATCTTTACCATCCACTCGATGAAAACTATGCCACTGCATAGAAAAGAGATTAGAAGTGTCCTTTCCATGAAAAGCCCTAAGAGAGGACCAGCTTCAGGAACTTAAATCAGAATCATTCCTGCTGGAGGCTGCTTTTCTCCCTGCAACAGGCACCAGTTTGTTCTTCTGGGAATAGAAAGGGCCCTGAGCAAACAACGTCACAACCTCAGGTCATCAGTGTCACTGATCATCCTTGGGGTGATGGAAGCTGATGCTGGTTTCTTCAAGGGACCCTCAGTGTCTCCTTTCCCAGGAGGGTCTTTGGTATCTCATGGAGATTCTGTTCAGCCTGGCATCCCATGTAAGAGGCAAAGGTCAAGCTTTTGTCTACCTACTCCAACACTTTAAAAATAAGCAAGAACCTCCAAAATCTCCATCCTAAAACTGGGTATGAGATATGGAAGCAGTGAGGGAATATGGGAGCATTGAGTCAAGCCTGGACAGCAGTGCTGCACCGTAGCAATGAACTTCTTTCCAAGGTCAGGCTGTCCAAACCCTGGTGCTGTGGATTCCCAAGGGATGCTTCTGGAGGAGAATCAAGCTTATGGGTCCAACTCTTTGATGATGATGCTCTGAGGCCAGCAGTCTGGAGAGATGGGCTGGGTTATGAGATGTGGGAAGAGCGAAAAACATCTTCTGAGAGGAATTCCTGAGTCTTACTTTCACCCTGAGGCAGTCTGAAGAGTTGGCACTTGACTTACTTCTTTTTTTCAGTTGGACAAGAACACCTATATATATATATTTGGAACCATTGGAATGTTTTGTTCCAGGGCAATGGAAGTATTATGATAATATTAGAGGTACCGTGTGATTATAGGATTACATGAACATCAATAGGAAACAAGTCAGCTCAAATGGGTCTCTCTTTCATATTCTTCTCTCAACATTTTTCAGTGAAACGAAGGCATTTCCTGCAAAGGATTCGATTGCAGCAAAGCTATTTCCAGTGGAAAGCTGCTGTGCCTGGCTAGATCCAGTGGCAGGGAATGCGGGATTAGATGGATAAACACCAGTAACATGACTGCTGGTAAAAACATGAGACATGGACTGCTCAAGCTGTGTATTACTGTTGGCTCCAGAGGAAACCCCTCAAATAGGTAGAAAGGAATCTTTTGTCCTCACTCCAGACAAAGAGAGTAATTCTTGGGTTTAATTTCTTCTATTGTTTTGATGGGGTTTTTTTGGTGCTCCCTAACCAGAAAGCCAAAATCCCTCTCCACCTCTCTTACAAAGTACAGATGCACCTTGACCATGTTTGCGTGGCGACATGCCTGCGCTGTGCCAGGAGGATTCTCATGAGCACACTCCAGAAACACAGCCGCAAATGTTTTAAGCACTAAATATCCGGAAATTGGTAAAGGACACCCAAGAAGAAATAAAAATCCATCACTTTTAACTATGTGGTTCTGCCCATGGTTGAAGAAAACACATTAATCTTTCAAAACATGGCCAGCAGACAGGAGCCAAAAGGTTGACTGTGGGGTGTGGTGGAGGGGAGACATATTTACATGCTATTGCTCAGCAGGTCACAGCAACAGGATGCTGATAACATCCTGCAAACTTCCTCCCTCAAAAAATGAGATGATGGCCCCCGAGGCACATAATGACCATCCAGCCATTCACAAATCCACCTTCTGGGAACCTCGCATTTCAGAGCAGACTGGCAGACGCGCCGCTTTTCTCTGGTTATAAAGAGGATGACTTGAAAGCGAGGAAAACGGGGCAGAGAGAGTGGCTGTGGGATGATGGGGTGATGGCTCAGCTAGAGCAGTGCTGGCACGGTCGCTCCTTTTATTGTTGCAGATGTATTTTAAATTGACCAGCACTAGAAGAGAGGCTTTTTAATAGCAGGGTTTACACGCTCTCCTTGTCCTCTAGACAGCAGAGTTCAAAGGAGTTCAGAGGCACATTATGCTCGCAATGACACAGAGATAAATCCAGATGAAGTCAAAGCAACAGGCTTAGCAGAATAGGCACTGTGGGCTTCCACAAAGGGCAGGGGCAGATTCTCAGCACTTCCAGCATCCTTTAAATCCATAAAATAGATTCCATTTAGACTTTGACAAGAGATGCGCAGCATTTCTGCACTGCAGCCAGGCTCATGGAGGGGGCAGCGAGAATGGTTTGCCAAGAGAATCAGGGGGACTTTTTTTCCTCCTTTTCCAATTAAAAACACAAAGACATGCTCAGAAAGAGAAACAAAACCTGCCTGAAAAGAAAAATGTCTGAGAAGAAGAATCTAAATTTATCTTGATTTGAGCAAAATAATTTCCTTCAGACAAAGACACTAAATTACAGCACGCTCCAGTCACACTTGCTTGGTGTTCAGATCGAGGGAGGGCGTAATGAGGATCTCTGACAGATGCGAGGGCATTCACAGATTCCAGGGAAGGGGTTTTTGCCTCTGAGCATGACTCATTTCCCCCAGAGTGTGCACAGCCCATTTCCAACCATTTCTTCTCTGTATTTAATTCTCCCCCCACAAATAATCCTAAATATCCATTACAAGAGATCTCCAGTTGCAAGAGCTCCTATTCAAATAAATCATCTGTCTTCTGGGCAAGCAGAAAAGCCAGAACTGGGACCATGTATGTTTTAGTTATGCTCCCACTAATTTTAACCATCAAGGATTGCTCTTCACCCTCAAGCACAGCTGGGCCAAGCTGGTCCTGTTACACTTATACCATGGGCTCTGCTTTCATTTATTTGCTCTGATAATCTGATTACCAGGGTGGGATGAGGTGGTGATGCTAAGCCGGTGGGACCACCACCACATGTAACATAACACAGGGGGCTGCCCCATGAGGTGATGCTTGGGAAGGAGGCAGGAGGTTGCTCTGGCCAGCCAGTACCAGTATGGCACTCTATGAGCCCATACCCCTTTGGCCTCACATATCCTCGCTGAGCCCCAGCAAACCTCTCCTCCCTGTGGCAAAATAAAACCCCATTTGCAAACACACGTTTTTAGAGTTGTGTTCTCAATTCTGCTTTATTTTGCCAGATTCTGGAGGAATGCAATACAACCACACCTCTTTGTGTGGTTGGCACACGTTATACATACGCTTATACACGGGTGTGTGTTTCTATTTCCTTTCAATAGCAAAGCTGTATTTTGGAGCACACCCAGGATGCCCTCCCCAAAACTTATATTTTCAGAGGGGCTGCCTGCAGCACCACAGCATCTCACAAAACCCACTCTGTCATTTCTAGTTCCTCCTCCCCAAAACACTCCTGTAAAAGCGAGACGTGTCCCTGAGCAAGTCTACCTATTGCTTGGGCACTCAGAAGGAGTTCTCTTTGTAGGAAGCATGGCCGTTTACTTTGGCAGACTCTCCAGTGCCTGGCATGCAACCTCTGCTAAACACCTCTCCCAAGTCACCCACACACACAGGTAGTGGGGCTGCTTTGCCCATGGAGGGTTTCCAGCTCCACCTACATCTCTGTGCCTATTGCTTCCTGGCTCCTCGATGCTTTTGGTGGAGGGGCTGCAAGAAGAATACACCAAGGTTTGCAAAGAGAGAGGTTTTGAACCCAAATTGAGGGAGCTGGTGGCAGAAATGCACTTTTTCTTGCCTTTGCAGCACCTTTTGTGTCCACATAAGTGAGTTTGGGGGTTAGCCAGCAGCTCAGCAATCACAGCTCTGCACTAAGTAGAATCCCTGCCACCAGTATTGTCCTGTATCCTCACCTCTCCCATCAGTCCATGTTGAGAACATCTCCCCTGAGCTCATCGCAGTAAGTTAAGGGCCAAATAAGACTAATACCATCTTCTGGGGCATCATCTGCTTGCTGTGTTTCTCTTTGTTCATCTAAAACTGCAATCACAGCATGCTCAGTGAGTGCTGGCAAGCTGGGGCGTGCTCCCTCTCAGGCTGGCTCCATTTTCTGGTCAAAATCAGGAATGATTTGCCCTGTTTCATATTCAGGTCATTGTTCCTGGAGTAAGAACAGAGAGGCAGAGCCACAGGGCAGCCAGGCCTGCTCACACAGACCCAGCAGGAGAGCTGGAGTGAACACATGGGAACCAAAGCATCATCCCAAGCCACAGCATCCTTGCTCCCATCACAAGCTTGCAATGCAAATCCACAGAACACTGGCATTGTTCAAGCTGAATCCAAAGGTGAGTGGAAGCTTTCTCCAGGTTTTGCAGTGGTTTGGGTCATCAGTGTCCTGCCACAGGTACTTTGGAAGGACTTTTAAGCTGGATTCCTGCTTTTTAAGGGTCAGATCCTCCTGGGAGCTTCATGCAATGAGCATCCAGCAGCAGGAGTGAGAAGTGTGATGGAGAGTGCTTCTTATTGTGGAAACTGGGTATAATAAAAATAAATGGCTTTGGCAGCTCAAACATTCCCCACTCACTGCTTTAATGCCAAAGGAGGTGGCATAAACATCTATTTCATCTGTCTCCCTTCCCCATGCACACACACCCCTACCCAGAATAAAAGCAGCCAGGGAATGAAAATACCTCATTGCTGAGAAATGAGCTCAGATCAAAAACTTAAGTTTCCTTCTGATTTGTCCAAGAGGAAAAAAATCTAGAAAAACAGAAAAGTGTGGAAGCTAGGATCTGCCTCCTTCCAGTTTGAAATGGCCAAGAAAGGTCTGTGCTGAGAGGTGAGTTTGTAGGTGAGTGCTGGGGGACCCTGTCCTGATATATGGCTACAGGGGCTAAACATCCCCAGCAATGCAAAGGGAGCTCCTGGCCATGAGCTCGGTGTCTGCCTTCACACTTTCCCCATGAAGAGGCGGCTCCTGGGGTTTTCCAGCTCCACTTTCACTACACTTCCATTTGCTTTCCAGGCAGGATCAGAGCTTTGAAATCACTGCCATGCTGGCAAAACCACCTCTAAGAAAGGGCTTCTTCAGATGCCCAATGGTCTTGGTAACAGCCATTCCAAAGTGAAATAAGGCCCCTACAGCACATCTCTCCCTCTGGCCCAGCATTAGCAAGTGCAGAGAGGGAGAAGGAGAAGCTGGAGCCTCGAAAGAGGGAAGCACCAACAAAACCCATCTGTGGACATGAAAATTTGAATTACAGGAAAATAAAATAATAAATGAGATAAAATACAAAATAAAATAAAATAAAAAAAATAAATAAAATAAAATAAAATAAAATAAAATAAAATAAAATAAAATAAAATAAAATAAAATAAAATAAAATAAAATAAATGAAAGCTGGGATGAATAGAGCTGCTTCTCTGCTGTTCTGTTTCCCACACACCCCCCAAGCCAAGACCTGTCCCTGAATCCAGGCTCAAGAGGCAGAACCAGGATGCTCTTAAGCGCTGGTGGGGCTGACAAAAGTGAGACAAGGGCAGACCAGCAGCCAGGAGGCGGGTACCCAGGAACACCCTGCTTCGCCAGGCACTTCCATACAGCAAGACATGCATCTCCATGGGCTGGTTTCTGCTCTGAATGAAGCAGAGTGAGAGCCTTAAAGCCCCCACAGAGAGTTAGCTGCTGCCGATCCAACTCATCCGCCTCTGACGCCTGGAGCTGAGAAAGAGCCGTTTCCATCCACTTCCACCTTTTCCCTGCTGCCTGGCAGCACAGCTCGGGTGGGATTAAAGCCTGGATGACTAAATAATAACCCCTTGCACAGCACTGCATTGCCCCGGCCCCTCATGTACTGAAGGCGTTCGGTCTCCGCAGCTGAACTTCCAAGCCCCGGGAATGCGATTGCCAGGGAAAGGGGAAAGGGCTGGGGACGCTGTCCCCGTTGCTATCTGTCCTCTCCAATTAACACCTTTGTGCTGCAGCCAGCCGCTAGCTGCAAAATGAACTTTTCTCTGAACCTCATTCCTTGCGCCAGAGGGAGCTTGTCAGCCCTGCCTCTCATCCCTGCATCCCTTATCTCCTCCTGGAGCTTTCCTGTTTACATTTCCCATTAGATTACTGTAATTAATGCAATAACAGCAGATACTGTTTTGGAACGTGGCTGCCTACCACTCAACGGAGGAGGGTTTGGTGCTGCTTATAGGGATGAACAGCATCTCCTTTGCAGCAGCTTTGCCCTATACCTGTACCACTGCATCTCTGACCCCAGAAAGTTGGGGTGACACCATCCTGTAAAGCTGATGATGGATTTGGATGAAGTCTTATCTCCAAGAGGAAAATATCCAAGATATCTCCAATCCCTTTCTAATGAACCCAGAGGGGTTTGGGTGTGCAGCAGGGGCACAGATGGAACCAGCCCCTGTGGTGAGGGTATGGTTTTGGCTGCACACCCCAAAACAGGGCTGAAGCTAGCCTTAGCACTGTGAGAGCACCTCGAGGAGAGGCAGTGGGCTCTATATAAGATATGGCAAACAGATTCTCCCTGCCTCCAGCCCCATTAATCCTTTAGGAGGTGCAGTTAGTATTGAGTGTACAGAGTAGCACTGCAGACATTTGCATTGCTGCATGGCATAATGCTGCCGTTTGTCAGAAAATAGACAATTTCTCCCTATTTATCCCTTACCGCAGTTTTGCTCTGCAGACAAAAGCACAGGCACTGGGCATGGACGCTGGAGTCTGTCTGGTCCAAAGGCAGGGGAGGGTTGGTAAGAGGAGTAGTTCTATATACTCAAACACAGACTTTACACACATTTCCTCTCTTATTTCCCCTGCTATCTCTAACTTTAAACGAAATGTGTCACAGGGAATCTTCTCTCTTGGTCTAGAGCAGGTCAGGCCCAGTTACCACCATTCATTTTATTGGAGAGAAGAAACCTGCCCCAATTTCCCTGCACCCCTCATCTGCCCCCCACGAGGAGACCCCATTTACTCCATAGCGCTGCTGAGGGTCCTGATAAGAGCCGATGCCATTCCCTCTGATGCCGACGGGCAATAGCCTGGGGGAAACCAGAGTCATAAACCCCATCGCTCACCTTTAACTGAAGGCTAGCCTTGCACAGATCACTATCTGAATCAAAGTCCCCCAGCTGATGTATGGGCCAGGCTCTGTGTCAGGGACCCTTTGGTGGAAGCAGCCCCCTTGCTGTTATATGGCACCCAGGGTAACTGTAACTATCGGTTTTCCAGACCTTAGGAGTCCTGAGGGATTTAGAGGATATGGGAAGGGAGGAAAGTCAGAGGGAGGCCGGGAGTCGCAGCACGTCTGTGCTCCCTCTCATGGACACGCAGGTAGCAGGCTAATAGGTGCTATATAAAACCCCAAGAGTAGGGAGAGGAGATATGTATCTTCCAGGAGGGAGGAAATTTAGCAAGAGGGTGAAGTAAAGCAAGAAGAAAAAGAAGGGGAAGGCAAAAAGGGGGGAAGCAGGCTTTGAAATCAAAGCCCCGGTTGATCTTTTCCCAGGGCTGGGAGGGATGCGCAGGGAGACATGGGCTGGGAGGGAAAACTATCCATGGGATGTGAATGTGGTTATTTATTAACACATCTGGTTTGAGGGCTGCACCCAGAAATCAAAGCAGGCTGGCTCCTGCCCCCCAGCAGAGCCAGAAT
Source organism: Psilopsiagon aurifrons (assembly GCA_025447955.1). Taxonomy (NCBI): domain Eukaryota; kingdom Metazoa; phylum Chordata; class Aves; order Psittaciformes; family Psittacidae; genus Psilopsiagon; species Psilopsiagon aurifrons. Next base: position 1,700 of record JAOEHY010004002.1, on the reverse strand, counting down.
GGCCTGGGATGGTGACATCCAAGCAAATCTCCTTAAAGAAAATCAATTTGGCTGCGGTGCCTGTGAGCAATTCTGCCTAGCCCCGAAAGCATCGACATTCAGCCTTTATCAACACATAGCAGAAACAGGCCCAAATCTAGAGGGAACGGAGAGCATTTCATGCTTCAAAATCCAGAAAAGAGCAAAGCTGCGTTCTGGTCTTTGCCCACAGTATTGATTTGTTCACTAGCTGGCCAAACAACACACATATACCCTGCAACATTATTGCTTGGCAAGTGCTTCTCTCCAGACCCCATTTTTTCTAGCACATTCAGCTCATTTAGGTTTTGCCTTCCAAGCAATAAATCCTGGTCCTTTCCTAAGTGTGAGCAAAGCAGACACTGCAGCCTGCTGCCATTCCCTGCATTTCTCACCCATGGGGTGATCTTTCTCTCCTCTATCACCCAGGGACCCTTTACAGCTGCCAACCGTTGCCACGCTGATCCCTGACATAACACTGACACCTTTTCACTTGAAGCACTGAAATGAGTGTTTCCCTTCTGAAACCCCATCAACTGCCAAGGCAGAAGGGACTGCAAGTGACCCCTCTCTGCTCCAGCTGGCTGCCCTTGCATATGTTTCCCAGCTGGATATTTGCAGTTCTCATGTGAGCAGCACTGACCTGGCTGCAGCTCCTGACCGAGCCCCCAGTGCTGCCGTGATTTGCAGCACACTGGATGACAGAGGGGTCGATGGTTGTGTGGGAAGGGAATTAACCTATTTGCAAGGATGAGCGAGGGAAGTGCTGATCTTGTTCCCTCCCTCTGGCTCTGCAACATGCCTCATTGCAGCAGCCTTAACTCCTCTGGCTGGAAAAAGCATAAGCCATGATCCTGGCTGCTGGGGCAATGAATATTTCGCCCTCCATCCATCTTCACAGCAGGGTCAAGAGCCTAGGGGTCAGGATGGAGGAGCAGAGGATGCTCGCAGCACTCTGTTCTGCTTGCCTGTAACTCACAGTATTTCTCCTGCACATCCCCAGTGAGAGCTGCTGCCTGGTACTGATTTAGGATGGCATTCAAATCCTTCGGAGCTGATAGTACGGCTATGCCAGGAGCAAAGGCTCTGCTGTAACACAGGAGAGGGCAAAGACCAGCAGTGTGACATACACTGCCTGTGCCCTGCCAGGGAAGTGCTGTAGCTCCATTTTGCCTGGTTGCTAAGGACAGCCTGGAGGAGCTGAGCTGCAGGCAAGCCCTTGAGGATGCGATGAAATTACACAGCTTGTTTGATGAAATCGTACCCTCGCTGGCAAAGGAAGAACCCAACAGCACATAAACCCTGCCCGGGGGCTGTAGGATTAGATTAGAAACACAGCAGCCACTTGACGCAGAACGCCAATTCAGTGTAAATTCAGGCTGCCGGTTCACAGCTGCCTGTTCATCTGTGTATTTGCAAATCCTGTGCCAGAGCAGGAACTGCCTGCCCCACTCCACCCTTCTGTCCAAGGCATCACCACTGCTCCCCACACAGCATCATACAGCATAAAGCTGCTGCAAAGTCAGCTCAGGGATCTGGTTAATCACAGAATGATTCAGGTTGAAGGGTTCTTAGAGCTCATTCAGTTCAAACCCCTGCCTGGGCAGGGGCACCTTCCACTGGAGCAGTTGCTCCAAGCCCCTGTGTCCAACCTGGCCTTGAGCACTGCCAGGGATGGGGCA